>CM072800.1:17787437-17841021 GCA_036983795.1 Megachile lagopoda
GGGAAAAATAATTTTACTGGAAATTTATTTCAGGGTATGTTAACCATCTTGATTTGTTGGTTAAGATGGCTCACGTACGGGAGCAAGATGGTTCCAAGGATTATTCCGTTGATTTGAAGACATGTATTTCAAATTCGAGTGACCCAGAAACCGTGCATATATTCACGATCTTTTATTATAAAAGTAGTAAAAATATTAAACAACCTTTCAATTATCTTATACAAGATAAATCTTTCAATAATGATTAATGCTCAAATGATAAACAATCTGAAAATAAAACAGTGACAACAAAAATCAGGAGCGTTGAAACTGTTTCAAAGTAACGAACGTGATAACTGATGTCATCTAGTGTTGATGTGATGAACTATTGACCTTATGAGACCCCGCTGGAAACATCTTTTGACGGTTATAAATGATGATTATTACTTATTCAGAGGATCGTGCTCTCATACTGTTACCACCATTAAGAAAGTTAGTATGCATTATTATCTTTCATATTTTATTTGTTAATTAATTGATAAACCCTTGTTGGACAAGCACTATGAAGTGTCACAACATTAAATATTTATGTGGGTCACTGTTTTGGTATTTTATTTTGCAATTTTTTCTTTAGGTGCCAGATTTAGGTGTCCAATATTCAAACACAATATTGTCAAATTTTAAGTAATGAGCTCTTGGTGTTTTTTACTGGTGTTGAGAAATTCCATCTATTTTTATAAGTTGTATTCGTGGATGTACCAATACCTATACTGCCACAACATTATCTGACATTCAAAATTAAACATCTAGTGTTTGCTTTTCTTTTACTGTATGCTTACTATGAAATCAACTCGATTTTTTTTTAAATTTCTTTTTCATAAATTTTAAGTATCATATACATTTTGTAGCAACATGGACTAGTGTTTTTCTAGTATACAGTCAGGATTTTGAAAAAAGGGACAGAAAAATTACATTTTACTAACAACTTTTTATATTTACATTGTTTTTTGAGATGTGAAGGTAGCCTTCTCGTTTTTAATGCTATATATTTTTCAATGTTATATAAAATATGTACAAATTACATATCGTGTCTAATGTGATCTCCATTAGTAAATACATTTCTAAGCTCTGTCGATTACGCTATTATTATTTTGTGCTAATATTGCATATGGCTGTACATGCTTTTTTCACCTTAGTTTGTGGTTTAAATATCTTTGACGATGTAAAAACAGTATCTTTAAAATGATACTATGAAGAAAAGTGCATAAGTGACAAATCGGGAGATCTTGCACGCCATTTTATCCATATGTTCCGCTCCATTTATTATTGAACATATCGTTTAAAAAACTTGTTATTGGATTTCATCATGTTAGTAATATACTAACAGCAAAAAAAACTATCAGTAAATTCATTGTTTATAAATTATAAGTATTGTCATAAAAAATGCAGAATACAAATACGAATCAAGTAACATGTTATGAATAATCCCATACCAAAGTGATTGTCTGTATAAGATTGTCTTTATAAGACAAAACAAATATATCCTATAACACAATGTACAAATTCTAGAACTGCGTTTTGAAAATAAGGATGAGTATGAACTGAAAAACAAATAAACATTAAAGCAGTCAACAATATTGCAGAAAATACGAAATATCAAACTCAAAATGTGAAAATACAATATTAAGGAATACTCCATATATTTGTAGTAAATAACATATAAATATAACACGTATATTTTCTTAATCTCGTTCATAGAATATGCTAGTATAGTTTTAACTGTAACACGCTGTATAATTTCTGCTTTTGCATCCCTGAAAGTCACAGTCATGCACATGAATAAAGTCTTGACACACGCATTCATTATTCCATTTCAAAAACGATCATTTCTTGAAAAATAATACAAATATAAAAAATTGATGTATGTTGCTATTAAAATTCAGTACATTTTGATCTTCTAATTTTCTGAAATTTTTACCGTATCCGAAAAAGTCGCCATCTTACCATCACCCTATGACTTCTACAAGAACCCAACAGCAACCACCACCGAATATCATGAATTGGCACAATAGAATCGCGTTTAAAATACATTTGACGTACATTGTAATTCTGCGAATAAAAAACTAGGAAAATGCTCTGAACACTATAAACTTCTACGAAATTCACCTCATCTTAGGAAAAAGATGATAATAATCGGTTCGATCGTTGTCACGAACGAAGCCAGCTGAACAAGCCGGAAAATACTGTTCGTCCGCGGAAGTTGAGCCAAAGTTCCGGCAGAATAGTTAATCACTTGCTTTCGTAAGTAACAACGCGTACCGTCGAAGTTTCGAGGACGAGGAGACTTAATCAGGCTAGGTTGAAAAGTTATCCCGACAGCGAAGTTTGAATCCTTCCGGGTTAATGCCTATTATGCAGATCAGCGCAGCCAATGCGCGGCTGAGTCAACTGACGTTAACAATGGAGAATTTGCAAGTTGCTTCATCGTTGTGAATCGGCCGAAACGATTGGGTGTTTGAACGGCGGTGTTGCCTCGGGCGGCTCTGTTTGCAGACATAAGGGAGTAACGTAGTCGGCCGCCTCTCGGCGAGTCAGGGGAGTTCAATTGGTGGCGGCAATCCTAGTAATGTACCCATGGGGCTCTGTCAAAGTGCTTTCTAGAAGAGAACGATGTTGCATTCAGCATTCGGAAAGTTCATTTTTGACGGAAGTGTCGCCCTGCACCGAAACCTGCTGCATATCTTCGGCAAAGCTGATACCGGGATTGGAATCCCTTTGATTCCTCGTCATTTCGGTGTGCTCGAAATGGATGGGTAGATAAGAATGATGGTCTCGAGACGCGGACATAATCACTGATATCGTTACGATTATCAGGTTATCGAATAAACTTATTCATTTTGTGAATTATTCGTATAAGCTAGTCTCGGGGTCAAACGGTTAAGATAATTATACCTTCTTTTATATTTAGACAATGTAATTAACTTCATTTATTTGGAAGAGTAAAATTTCTACTTTCAGATGAAATAATAAGAGTTTATACATTGTGGAGGAAAAAGTTTTAAATTAATTAAAATTTGAAAATGTTCATATCGATCTGGAGTGAAACAATATTCATGGTATGCTCTGGTTATTCATTATTACTGACCCATTAAATATGTATTAAGTCCATTATTTTCATCGTTTAATGTATAGCATTAGATTGGTACTTTTTGTGAAATTAAAAGTATTTTATTTATAATAAATTCGTCTTTGCCTCCTGAATTAATTTTAGTACGCAAAACTTCTCACTAGCAACTTGTAACAAAGTGCTGGTCTAAAAGTTAAGTAAAGTAAATTAAAAATACTTTTAATGTTGCGGGAACATCTTTTTGTGTATAATCTCTTCTTCTTCGACATTTTGAAGAATTTATGTGACTTTACAATGCAAGGAAAATAATTAAAAATAAACAAATTTCTAAATTACCAAAATTGCAAATTACTAATACTTCCAAATTTTCTAAATTCAGAAATTTTCACAGACCCAGATATTTAAATTTCCAAAATTTGGAATGTCCACTTTACTATATACTTAATCCCTATGTTCTTTAATTACAAATATTCAAAAACTAAAAATTTCTAAAACTAATTCTAAAATATCTATCTTCTTAAAGTACCAGATTCTAAAAAACTTCAAATCTCCAAATTCCTGATTCTCTAAATTTTTAACCCTAAATCTCCAAAACTCTCAAACCTCTAAATCCACGTATTTCTGAATCTCCAAATCTCCAAACCTCCATTCCTCTAAATTCCCACATTTCTAAGTGTCCAAATGTCTAAATGTCAAAATCTCTAAATCTCCAAATCTCCAAATCTCCAAATTTTCAAATCTTCAAATCCCCAATTCTCCAAATCTCCAAATCTTCAAATTTCCAAATCCCCAAATCCCCAAATCTCCAAATCTCCAAGTCTCCAAATCTCCAAATCCCCAAATCTCCAAATCCCCAATTCTCCAAATTTCCAAATCTCCAAATCTCCAAATTTCTAAATCCCCAAATTTCCGAATCCTCAAATCTCCACATGAATTGAATTACCTTTCCATACACAATAAATCGATGTCCAAATTATTAATGAGCTACAACCACTCCAATCTTCATACAGTTAACAACAATTAACTGAGGAACGTCTAAAATTCTATCCCAGAAACAATGAAGTTGCACCAATAAGGAATACGAAATGTAATTGTTTCTTTATTGAAATGAAACTGGCCGGAAGAGGCGAGAGATTGAACGTAGGATAAAACAGCGTAGTAGAATTTTATCAAAGAAGCGGACACATCCCCGATGGTTCTTCAGTCTTTTCACACCTCCATGCCCGGAGACTTAAGTTTAAAAACCGGTGGCTAAATAATGTATATCACAGCAGCAACAGCGGGCGATAAAACAGTTATAAAAACACCGGCAACTACGTTAAGATCAATTATTTAAGATGTACAGCTCCGTAAAGAGAGAGTCGAGCAGTCGTAAAGGGGGCGAAAGAAAGTAACGCTTCTAGGACGAACCGGAAGGGTAGGGAAGCCGAGGAAGCCATCGCGGGAGTTATAAAGGTTGCAGTTAAAAGTTACTTGAATTATCAAGGGGCTGACTGTTTCGAGACGATGGCAGCACCGTTATTTTTGAGCTGTTGCGTATCGGAATTTGTGAAAGTTGCTACCGTTGTGTCATCCTGATAAAATTGTCAGATAATAGATAGAGAAAAATCCTTATCTTTTGTCGGGATCGCTGTAAGTTCAGCGTGACTTGTAACTGATGGGTGGGCGGTGATTCTTTGTGAAATAGGACAAAAATATAGATATAAGCAGAGAGTGATTCTGTGTAAGAAAAAATAGGGCAAGAATGTAGATATGGGTGTTTCTGTGCAAAGCAGAAATAGGTCAAGAATATTGATATGGACAGTGGGTTATATGGAGTAAAAGAAAAATAAGACAAGAATATAGATGTGGACAGAAAGTGATTCTATGTAAGACAAAATAGGACAAGAATGTAGATATGGACAGTGAGTGATTGTGTGTAAAAGAAAAATAGGACAAGAATATAGATATGGGCAGTGGGTCATACTGTATAAAAGGAAAATAAGATAAGAATATAGATATGGGCATACTGTATAAAAGAAAAATAGGACAGGAATGTAGATATGAGCAGTGAGTAATTTTACCTATTTTAAAAGCAAAATAGGTAAAAAATATAGGTATGAACAGAAGGTGACTCTACGTAAAAAGAATAGGACAAAAATGTAGATATAGATTGAGGCTGGTTTTATGATTTTATTAGTAGTTCTGAATTTTGTATTCGTTATAAAAATAAAATTACTATTTACTTACTTGTGTATTTTTATGTTAGGTCTGACACACTGATTAACTTCATTCGGGTGTTAAATTACCAACTTCAAATACAACGACCAAAATGAACGACAGTACACTTTAATCTAAACGATAATAGTTTATGCAATAACAGATATGGCTGCTGACTTTGCAGATCAAGAATTTGTTAAAGAAGATGTAAACGATTTTCATGTTATAATTATAGGCGCTGGTCTATCTGGCCTTACATGTGCATATAATATTCTGAAAAAGAGAGCTGGGTTAGATGTTTTAATAATTGAAGAAAATAGTAATTATTATTTTTCGTAAGAAATTTTGAAAGTTTGGTATTATTAATATATGAAAACACAACAATGAAGATACTCTGAAGTATTCTTATTTTTTAATTTAACTTCATTCGTCAAACGTAGGTTAATAAAAATGAAATCAAGGAGAGATTCAGAAGAACTACAATGCGTTTCAGAATTAACTAAAATTGAAAACTGTTTTCCCATTAAAATTGTATGGAATTCTTTTTAGATTCAGAAATTTTTGAAAGGGTAAATTTTCAGATTTTCGGAGGTTCAAATTTTCAAATTTAAAAATTCGTAAATTCCTAAATTCCTAAATCCCTAAGTCGTCAAATCTCCAAGTTCTCAAATTCCCAAATCCCCAAATCTCGAAATCTCCAAATCTTCAAATCTCGAAATCTCAAATCTCCAAATTTCCAAATCTCCAAATCTTCAAATCTTCAAATTCCCACATCTCTAAATGTCCAAATGTCCAAATCCCCAATTCTCCAAATTCTCCAGTCTCTAAATCCCAACTCTCCAAATCCTCAATTCTCTAAATCTCCAAATCCCCAATTCTACAAATCTCCAAATCTCCAAATCTCTAAATCTTCAGATCTTCAAATTCCCACATCTCTAAATGTCCAAATGTCCAAATCCCCAATTCTCCAAATTCTCCAGTCTCTAAATCCCAACTCTCCAAATCCTCAATTCTCTAAATCTCCAAATCCCCAATTCTACAAATCTCCAAATCTCCAAATCTCTAAATCTTCAGATCTTCAAATTCCCACATCTCTAAATGTCCAAATGTCCAAATCCCCAATTCTCCAAATTCTCCAGTCTCTAAATCCCCAACTCTCCAAATCCTCAATTCTCTAAATCTCCAAATCCCCAAATCTGCAAATCCCCAAATCCCCAAATTAAAAAATTAACGCGAATAATATAATATAATATAATTCTAATATTTTAATAGAATTTAATAATATAATTTCTAGTGCTAATATCCATTATTTGTATTTGAAAATAGATGAAGTTGGAGGCCGCATTTTACCAAAAGTTCTTAGCCAAACCTATCATGCGAATTTCTTGCAACAGCATATAACTGATCTGATAGAAACATTGCATATCAAAATCAATCGAAGAAAAATTATTAATACAAAGGAAAAAATACTGTACTCAAAATACGGACCTTCACAGAATTTACCTAAATGTTATGGAGCTGAAATTTATTCTTTTCTTCAAATGGTAACAAAATATTCATTGTATTTTTACTCTTTTATGTAAAATACTTTTAAAGTTAGATAAAAAATATTAAATCATTTCTTGTAAGGTATCATACTTTTTACGTTTATTTTTAATACAAATATATTGTTATATTCTGTTACTCTAATGACAATAATAGATAATATTATAGAATATGATAAATTTGTTTATTATATTTTTTATTATAGAATATAATGTATTTATTTAGTATATTCTTTATTATAGAATATACATATATTTATTATATTTTTTATTATGCAGCAACATAAAATTATTTATATAAATTTAATAAATAATAAATGTGTACAATTGCGGATTTTCACGCGTACTCTCCACCTTCCTATTAATCAATACAATTGATTAATAAACAAAATACGTTGCACACGAGTGTACCCATAAAAATTATACATTTTTCAGATTTTAACGGTTCCTCTTAATTTCGACTTATATTTAACAGTTTTTATAAAACTACTAACATATTATGTTTAAACTCATAATTCTGTAACATGATTCGTCTCTAATAGTTATTGCACTTTATTCTTCCAGATTGAAACAGAAGCATTGACACTTGTATTAAACAAATATACTGATAACAATGAAACGACTCATCTTGCTGAAACAAGCGTGGAAGAGATATTACGCAAATATGTTTATTTTTCCTCCGCACGTTTGCTATGTCGAGCATATATTTGCAGTACATGTGGTAAATTCATTTGTTCAATAAAACTAGTAACTTTACATATTGTTGAACAAAATATTCCTCAAAATGTAGTATCACCTACTAAATCGGATGTGAGTCCAGTAGTAAAAGTAAATGAGAAATGTAGAATAAAATTTGTACATTTCAAGTTTTCAATTTTTCAATTTTTCACTTTTTCACTTTTTCACTTTTTCACTTCTTTACTTTTTCAATTTTTCAATGTTTCAATTTTTCAATTTTTCAATTTTTCAATTTTTCAACTTTTCAACTTTTCAACTTTTCAACTTTTCAACTTTTCAATTTTTCAATTCTCCAATTTTTCAATTTTTTTATTTTTTAAGTTTTTAATATTTCAAGTTTTCAAGTTTTCAAGTTTTCAAATTCTCAGATTTCTAATTATCAAAACTTCTAACTTTTCAAATCCAAAATTCCCAGATTTCTAAATATTAAATTTTCTAACTCTCCAAATTCCCAAATTCCTAGATTTCCAAATACCACTTCTAAATTTCTCCGTCCCTAAATCTCTAGACCTCCACATCTAAACACCCAATTCCTCAGACCCCCAAATACCTATGTCCCCAAATTCGTAGATCCCCAAATACTTAAATCCTTAAGTTCCTGTGTCCCCAAATTCCTACACCGCCCAATCCCTATATTCCCATATCAATAAATCTCGAAATCTCAAAGAAGCCATATTTGTTCTTGACATAGTCTGACACGAAAATAATAATTATCTCAAAAAGAAAATACATTTAATGATATTAAAATCGAAATTGCTTCTAAATACTCAATAACAAACACGTCTAATGATAAATAATGCAAAAATAATATTTTATACCTTACCCGAACTAAAAAATGAATTCTTTAACTCGGTCTTTAGAAATATGAAACCCAGCAATGCATTCAAGGACACATTGTCAACTGAAATTGAAAAGTTAATACATCTGTTCTTTATTTATAACGAATTATTTTATATGATCACTCATTTGCTAATTATTTACTACCAATAAGATATTACGGTGTTTCATATTGTTCTATACTAACAGTAAATATAATTAATATAAGCGTATTTTATTTGCAATTCTCTGCAGCCATGCGAAATCTCAATGACGTTTCCGCGCTCTGGTTGCTGGTTGCATTAAATGGCGCTCCAGGTCTTTTCAATCGATTGAGGATTACGATTGGTGACGATAATCGATTTTTTATACAGGTATCATTTTGTCATTTGATACAAAATGTTGTTAGTACTAGAATGAAGTCTCCTTGACAATATAACGAGAGTACTATACTCTATACTAACACTAAACTACCAAACCGGTGAAATGACCGCTTCACAAGTTTCTTATTATAAGGTTCACATTTTTTTTTTTTGTTTAGAGTTTGTAGTCGCAACATCGAGGGTTATTAGCGACTGTCTACTAGTTTAAATACTTATTGTTGTTCGGTAATTGATTGAGGAGAAAATCAGGGTGTCCTGATACGATGTTGAGGTGACTGCTTCTGTGAGGTCGTCCTTGATATTTGGTACACATTTTGTTAAAGTGCATTCCTTGAAATCTACATTGATTTTCATCAAGATAAAGAATCAATGTGTGTACTAATTTATATTTCGTCGTTTGTTTATTTATTTTTTAACTTCGCTTTTAATTTCAAATTAAGTACACATTATATGCCGGTAGGTCTAGTGTTAAACTCCTACGTATTATACAACTTCTGTAAATATACTTTCTTTGTATCTTTAAAAAGAACAGAGATAACAATGATGATCAATATTATTCCACATTGTACATAGAAAGTTTGAAAGTTCTGTCAAAAAGATTTTTAACTATATTATTATTTTAATTATACTGATATTGACACATACAGGGTGGTGTAATTAAAATTGCGCACGAATTATTAAGAAATATTTTACGACTCCATGGTAAAATACTGTACGAAGAGACAGTTAATGAGGTTAAATTCAACGATGATCGAGTGTATGTATTAACAGAGAAAAACAGTTTCAGGTATTGTACCTATAATATAAAATTACACAGACTGTCATATAACTACAGATGCAGTCGAATAAGAGCTGATTCTGCGTAAGAAAAATAAGTGAAAAATAAAGAATAACAGTTTTTCGTTCGCAACATCGTTTTGGAGAAAATCGGCTTTAAAATCTGCTCGGTGCATGTACAGGCATGAGCAAGACTGATTTCTTTTTAGAAAAATGTGGCATTCGAGAGGAAAGTAATCTACCACTCGTTTATTTTGAGGAATTGTTGACTCCATAATTTAGGAAGAGGTAAAGAATTTGAGGTCTTTGAAATTTGGTGATCTACGATTATAGGAATGAGTTACTACAAATTTTCATGTTCCAAAAACTCCTTAGAAATTACTAAAGTTCTAAAGTTCCAAATTCCTAAATTTTTTAAGTCTCAAACTTCTAATATTCAGAGGTCTAAAATCTTCAAATTCTGTAATGTTCAGGTTCCTAAATTACCAAATTTTCACACTTCCAAATATCAAAATTTACGAATTTTTATTCTCTTAAGTTCCTAAATTACTAAATTCTTGTATTTGTAAATTTGTAAATTTCTAAACTTCTAGATTTCTAATTTCCTAGATTTTTAAATTCCTAGATTTCTAAATTTCTAGATTTCTAGATTTCTAAATTTCTACATTCTCAAATTTCTAAATTTCCAAACTTCTGAATTTCTAAATTTCCAAGTTTCCAAATTTTCAAATCTCTGAAGTAGCAAAGTTCCAGATTTCCACATTCATAAATTTCTGAATTTCTAAATTATGAAACTTCTAAATTTCGAAATTCCCAAATTTCCAAATATCCAAAGTGAAGTTATTCATGCGTACCAAAAAATTTTCAGTCTTGACTGTACATATATCGGGTAGATCTCTAAAGCCGATTTTCTCCAAAAGCGTAGTCTCGAATGAAAAAACTTTATTCTATATTTTCGACTTATATTTGCAAGTAGTATCCTCTATCTAATTGTACCACAAGTTATATACCGCATATATTCCAATATAATAAATTAACCCGATTATTGTCATTGTTTCTTACAGATGCGGCTTAGTAGTGATAGCAGTGCCTCCACCAGAGCATAATCGCATTATCATCGAACCATCCTCGCAATGTTTATTAAACAGTCAAATTTTATATACACCTAGCAAGAATGTATTCTTCAACGTTGTTTATAAGAATCGATATTGGAATAATGATTCTATAAAAGCCATCGTAACTACATGGGACTTAAACAGCAATCTAAATATCGCTTACGATGTAACTGACAGCAAGTCAGAAAGTTCTGCGCTTTCTGGATTTCTTGCAGAACCTAATTCCACACAAACCGGTGGGAAGGAATTATTTGATACATTACACGAGTGTTTCAAAACTGCGGAAGCCTCGGAATATATGCAATATACAGAATACAATCACTTTACGAACGATGAAAATAAAGGTGGTAGTCCTATGAGTGTTATGATGCCCACATTAGTCAATCATATCAGTTTGCATATGGGTACTGTGTTTGGAAGGTATGTAAATTATTTTAAATATTCATGTCAACGAAAATTTGTTATTTCTTATTATTATAAAGTTATTGTAGAAAAGTAAGTAGTGTAAAAATTATCGATGGATATAAAAAGGGTTGCTCAATTATCATAACCTTGAAATGTGTTGTTAAGGATATTATTCTGAATGACCTTTTCGTTTGAGTATAACTTGGTCATTGTTCTCAAGTAATATTCAACACAATCAATTAAAAATATTCAATAATACTTGTAACAGTATGCAAATATTGTTTGCAAGTTTAGTTTTCTCGTTTGTGGCAAAATAATGTTAATTTAGGTTCATATTCTGCAGCTATATTTTCAAACGATTAGATAAATGACAAGTGCAATAATTGTATTTGTTATAAATGGAGACATGAACTATACGTTACTTTGGTAAAATAAAGATTTATATTTATGATTTGTATTTAATAAGATAATGTTGTATACTTTAAGATTATCCAAACATGGCCGATATTGAGTACCCGGTATTATACTTATCGAAAGTAGTACAAAATATTAGGTTATGTATGAATTCTTAATTAAAATATTTATTTCCAATATAAACGTATTAACAACAAACTTGTTACCTTATAACTTCATGTTATAAAAAATAGGTAATCTAATTACTTAATAAACTATAAGGATAATCTATTTTTTAAATAAACCATAATCTAATAAACTAAAGGACATTACATAACAGTGTGTGATAATTCTGTCATGTGTAATACCAAAAATACGTTTGTGTATAACTCTAAATGTAAGGTCAAATTATACATATACAAAACTTGTACATACATATTTGTACACATGAGAACTTGCAGAAAAGGACAGTTATACATATAGAAAAAAATTATTTAAAATATTGACATGTTTCAAGGTTATTACAATCGACGAAGAATTTCCTACTCTAAATTATAGTTTAGATAATCGATCACAGTAATTGAGGCCCTCACAAAACCAATAACAATAAAAATAAATTATAGTTAAATTATCAAGCTGTGTTAGAAGAATAGAATAATAAACAAGTAACAAATCAAATTGAAAAAATCTATATCATATTATTAATGATGAATTTTCTTTTGAAGGGTTTTCTTTGCATCGAGCGAATATGCTACCAATTGGCCCGGAACTATGGACGGTGCAATCGAAGCTGGTAAATTCACCGCTTATTCGATTCTATACAGAATTAGACCACAAACGCTCTCGGCTCGAGAAATAGCCAGTTTTAAGTACGCATTTTACACTGTTATATTAAAATATGCAATTCCTAGATGTACGCTCAAGAGCAATGTAGGCTTCCCTTAAAAAAGAAGTGTAGAAGTAGTGTTTAGGTTAGAATTGACCTAGACTAATTAGAATTAACCTTACCCCAATTTCTCCCTATGCTTCTCTTACATTACTAGCTTCTCATATGCTTTCAATTTTTATTCCAGAAAAAAAACTATTTTAGATAAAAACAGTTTTGGGATAAAAACTGAAAGCAAGTAACGCAAAGCTACACTTATTTGTATTCAAAAGAAACCGGCATTGGACTTCGGTATACATTAATTATCGAGGAAGATATTTAAGTACTTTCAATAATAATAAACTGAGACAAAAATTAGGTCAATGTAAAAGTAACTACAGTTTTCATCCGTCAACTGTAAACGAGACCTATATTTAAATTTAAGAGAAAATTAATTACTAGCCGTATTTATATGTCACGAATAAAATCAGTACACAAAGAGAGATGAACATGTCCACATTCATAATTGCTATTGCGAGTAGCTATCTTGATAATTTGGCTGAAAGAATTTTTCGAAGCAGTCGAATTTCAAAACCGTATTCGAGATTATTCGAATTTTTGCAATTGCAACAGTTACCATTAATTTATATCTAGTTCTCAACTTGTATAATTGAATTATTCAAATTCATTTCTTGATCTGTTATTACAAAATGCAAAAGTCTAACAAGTATCTAGCATCTCGTGATTTTGGACAAAAAATGTTATGTAGAAAATTTGTAAGGTTCAGGAAGGTTTATCAGAAGATTTATGATTTTACATGATTTTATAAAGACTAGAAGTTGGACGAATAGCACTTATTTTGTAATAATTCTCATAATCGCTGAGAATCTTTCTTACAATATTTTTGGGATACCAAAAAAATAAATGAAATTGAAAGGAAATGAACAGGAAATGAATGGAAGTGGAAATAATAATTTTATAAAGATTTTCAAATTATAATCATTGAAATTTCTAAAGTGTCACTATAAATATTTGCAATTTGCTGCCAGTTGAATACTGTTTAGTTTTTGCTGGTGGAACTTTGTTTATCAGATTATTAAAAGTGCTTAAAGATCATGGTTACTGTCACTTTTCTTTTCTACTACAATTTTTACTTAAGCTAACTATAAGAAATGTAATTAAAGATTACTATAATAGGTTGGATAGAATAACACGAAAAGAACCAGCACCCTTCAAGATATTCGTCATACAGTATATTGGACTAGTACTTAATCTTGCAGTTTTCTGGAGTTTTTTTAAATCTGCCTATTGTAATACGTGATTTATTATATTTGAAACAATTTCATTTGTACAACTTCAATGTGCAATTAAAACTGCAGATAATTGTTACGGAACAAGTTTTGAAGATTTAAATGAGAGTGATGAATGTATAAAAAAATTTGCGAAAGAAAAGATAAACATTTGAGCAACTAAATTTTTTTGGATTAATTTCCACTTGGAATTAATAATTACTGTTAATTGATAAATTAATAAGAATAAAAGAAAGATAGAATCGGGATTAGTTGATTACATTATAGACAAAACTATTTAATTACAGAATATACAAAGTATGATGAATTGAATTTACATTAATAACAGAATGTAAATATATTACCGTTTGTCGTTGAAATTACAAAACGTTAGAAAATATAATAGTTTACAAGAAAATTATATTCCTTTCAAGAGCGAGCAAGGTAACGTCTTACTTCGACAATCGACAAGTTAATAATGAATATTCGGGCCTCGCCCAAGCAATGTTCGTAACACGCTCGGGCCTTTCCGACTTTCCCCGAATACTACCCTTATCTACCATAACGGCTTTACTCATAGACCAGTCTAAAGGCCCCGGAGAACAACCAAGTGGTTCTCCGTCCGCTGTCCTTCACTACCGGAGACGTTCCTCGTCTTCTTCCCAGGGTCATACCGACCTCAGGGCGATACATAGAGCACACCCCCTAGCCGTGGCTTGAACGGCCCCAGGTTCGCCGAAGCGCCCCTGTGCACGCAAGGATATCGCCAGGTAGGCATCGCTTCTCAGAAATTTACAAATGTTATCTCGCTCGCTCTTCCTTCGCACTCGCTATAAATAAACTTGACGCTACCTTCGCAATCACAATACAATCTCACGCAGTTTACAACATAACGAATAACCATGGTTATTTTACATTCAGCATAACCCAAACTTATACAATTTTACTTAAATCTAAACAATTATTCTGGGAGTATTTAACAATTACATTACTAATTATTACAAGGTAACAAGGTTTAATCTTTAATTACAAATACTCGTATGAAAAATTCAAATTTACACAACTTCAAATTTAAAGATTAAACAATTTCACATTTCTTAATTTCCAGATCGTTTTTTCTTAATTTTAATTTCTTCGTTTGCAAATTCTAAGTCTACGAATTTTCAAATTTTCAAATTGAAGAACTTCGAGTTTGTCAATTTAGAAATTCACAATTTCAGATATGGGCACTCAGTAATTCCAAATTTTACAGTTTAGAAATTTACAAATTAAAAGTCTTTCATTTTACATACTCTTAAATTCGAAGATTTCGAAATCTCGAAATTTTCAACGTGTATTTTATTATAAAAATGAATTCATTATTGTATTCGTAATATTTACCTTTGTTGTACATATTTATATTTTATGCTTAAATAATAGCATTTATATAATTGAGTGATACTAATATGAACATTAACAAATCATTTAAAGTATTGTCAGTTTATTATAATTCTACAAATTATATTTTAGAAATAAAACGTAACTCATTATTGCATTTTATCAATTTCAAAATTAAACGATAGGTGGATTAGGAATAAAACCGTGATTTGTACAAAATCAAATATAAAATAAACACGTGAACGTTGAGTATGACCCCTAAACGAAATAGCTGGGTAAAAGCAAAACATCAATCGCAGTTCCTCGTTCCTATTCCTCCTGATCAAGACCAAATCCACCGGTTCCAAACTAAAATGTACAAAATTCTGTGAAAATCATACAATTATAGTGCAAGTGTGTTATTAAAAGTTGAACAAGGTAAGTAACAGTCATTGTTAATCACTGTAAAATAATACAATCTCTGAAATATAAATTTTTACACTCATGAATTTATTTCTGTCGACAGGTCAAAACATTTTTGCAAATTGTTTTTACAATTTATAACCACTGTTTTGTACCGTTATGCTTGTTATAAATACAGCAATAGTACAAAATGTTTATTTTTAATTAATATTACAAAGAAAATGTATATAAAATATTTATTTTCAGTTAATATTTTACATTAAATGAATACAAAATATTTATTTTCAGTTAGTATTAGACGGGATATTAATATAAAATATTTATTTTTAATTATACATGTAATGTGGGTAGATGTAATGATTATATCAACTTGAAGTTTTTGAATTCTCATTTTTTAAAATATCTAAATTCTTAAATTCCTGAATTCTCGAATTCAAAGTTCTGAAATTTATCAGTTCCCAAAGACCCAAATTACCACATTCCAACATTTCTAATTTCTGAATTTTCAAAATTTTTCCTTTTTAAATTCTGAAGTTTACAAACTTTTAATTTCATATTTCCTAATACTCAAATTCACGATCAGTATATTGACTACTGCGGACTAAGAATGTAACGTACATATAACTATGCATATGACTATACATATAACGTACGTATAGTATACATACATTGCTTCTATAATGTATAAATCTTTTACAATTTTTAAATCTTTTGTAATGTTTTTTACCCTTTTTCTTGGATTTGCTATTTTCTATGTGCATTTGCTGAATCTTATATAAAACAATAATAAACTGTTTGTCGAGTAATGTTCACCGTTACTACCTTTGAATGAGGAAAAAAGTTTAGTTAATGACATATAAAGATTAAGAAGATATTCGCGTATCATCAATTCAAGTCAAATACTAATAATTGCAAGTTATGATTACTGCAAATGCTACGAATTTTCTAATAAATTGAATAATATCGATACAAATTGAAAAAACTGTTTTGATCTGCATCGACTTTATACACAGATATACAGTAACGGACTTTTGTATATTCAAAATTTTGTATAGAAATTATTCAATGTCAAAACTATACTAAAAAGCTATAGTAAATTAACTGATTGTTGTAATTATTTATTTAGGCAATAATAAATAACAATCAGGAGCATCTCAACACATTGCAATGTCTGAAACCGAAAGCAGCGACGATGAAACTGGACTACAAACACCGATGTTCCTTAGAAAAGGATCTCGATGCAGCCGTGGAACACCAGGTACAATACATGAATACATTTTATAAGGTGTTTTATTAAATCTCTACAAGCCAATATATACCAACACATATTTCTGAATTCTCATGTTTGGAAAATTAATTCTTTAAATTTGAAAATAATGAATTTGTAAATTTGTAATTTCCAAGTCTTCAAACTAAGAAATTTCCAAATTCTCGAATTCAGAAAATCTGATTCCCAATTTTTCAAATTTAGATATTTAGAAATTTGATAATTCGGAAATTTCGTTTCTTAACTTACAAATTTCTCAATTTTCAAATCTAAGTTTCTAAGTTTTTAATTTCTAATATCTAGATTTTTAATTTTTAGCTTTTCGTATTCAGAATTTTCTAATTTCTAAATTCCTCTGCTTTCAGCTATCGAAGCACATCAATTTTAGAATTCAACAAGTGAATATTTCTAAATTTTAGAATTCCTGAATTTTCAACTTCTCAAATTATCACATTTCTAAATTTGAAATTCTGAATATCTGAGAATCTGAAAATATAAAAATATGATAATTTAAAATTTCTAAATTTCTATGTTCCAAAATTCTTAAATTTTCTAAGTTTCCAAGTTCCTAAATTCCTAAATTCCTAAATCCCTCAATATTCTTTTTTCAATATTGCAATTTAATCTGTCGCATTAGGATTTATGCATCTTTCTGTAGGAACTCCATCATCTATAGCCAGTTCAGTAATATTTGGTCAAATTCCGGAAGAGGTGCTCCGTGTTTGGAATCAATTACCGGAAGCGATACGTCTGGATCCCAGTTTGGCAGTTTTTCAAAGGGAATACGATCGAGTTCATCATAATGATGAAGAACGGTTAGTATCTCCTTCAAACAACTACATACTACCATAAAATCTCTCCTTAACACAAAAACCACTGACGTTCATCTTATACTTATTTTCAAATTAAAAATGAAGTAGAAAAATGCTTAAATAAAAATAAAACATAAAGAAACTATACACGATATTGTTGTCCAGTATTTATTTTTACAAATGTTGACACATATTTTTATAAAAGCAACTACACAAAATTTTATAATTTGAAAGATGAGACCTGAAGCATTTTTGACGTTCCTGGTAATTCTAGTGTTAATAAACATAGTTTATCATGTAGATTAAATTATAGGTATATTATGTAATTAATCATGTAAGTTAAATTAGATGGACTCGAATATCGGTAACTATCGACGATTTAATTGTGAAATTTAACTGTTTGTGGATTAGGTGGGTGAAAAGAATTGGGTAAGATTTAGAAATTTTTGAAGTTCGAAATTTTCAAGTTTATGAAATAAATCTCCTCATTTCTGTATTTTTAAATCTTCAAATCCTGTATGTCCAAATTCTCAAATTCCTAAATCTCAATATTCTCAAATTCTCAAATCTTGAAATCTCATTTTTAAATTCTCAAACCCCCAAATTTCTACAGTTCCAAATTCCTACAACCCCAAATTCCTATATCCCCAAATTCCTACATCTCCAAATTTCTACATCCCCAAATCCCGATATTACGATCTAACTTACCGACTGTCGATCTTATTTTTGCAAATATTCGCAATTATTTTCGAAAGTAATTTAGTAAATTATTTTTACTAGTAATTATTACATAAAAAGGCACGATTTTTATGACTTCTTTTCCTGTGATATGACTTTGTTATATTCCGGGTAGATTTTTAAAGATTACAAAGAATTTCCTGATTCAAAATTATAGCCCAATGTAGTCAAATTACATTTTTCAGAATCATGACAACATATTTCAAGATTAATTTAGTCTGGGTTGAAACTATAATTTGCGTATTTACCAATTTCTGTTCGGAAATATTTGTGTAGTTTACTTGTGCATTTGATTATGATACATATAATATCGTCTGATTTACGGTTTTTTTTAATCATATTATATACGTTAATTTAATTCGCTCAGTTATTAACTCCTAAGTTTAAGTTCTAAGTTTTCACAGAATTTTTTCTAATAATGGGTTTTCATTTTTATTGATTAGAACTGCCGATGGTGTAAAGAAAGACTGCCTAGTTGTGAACATGTCTCTTGGAACGCAGAGTGCATTACAACACAGGTAAAAAATTTAATTTTTAAATTAAAAATTTATTTATTTTTATTATTTTAGTCCTAAATCTTTTAAACTCCCTTTTTATAATTACCGTGCTGATATATAAAATGGAACACGTCACAATATAAACATGTTCTTTTTGTAAATAATTGTTTTTCTTTTTCCCTCAAAGGTAGAACCATATGTACAAATAGATCGCTTATTTTTCTGTTCATTTTTGTTAAAACAGAAAATGAACCGATATTATTTCCAGTTATTAAACAGGTAACATTCACTTCATTCGATAAATTCAATGTATACAATTCTCTTTATATTTCGAAATCAATATCTGTCAAAATGTAGACAGTAAAATACAACGATAAATAATTCAGCCCATTGTTATTTTATTTTCAACTTCTTGTTTTCGCGTCGAATATTAATTACAAATATACTGTGATTGACAATAAATGAAACATAAATTTTATTGTACTCGGTTCTCCAATTATTTTTTCTGTTAATTTATCATATTAGAAAAAATCGATTCTTTGCAGCTTCAAACGTAAAGATGTCCTCGATTAAAATGTTAAATAAATTAATAATTATTATTTAATTATTATATAATTATTATTTATTTATTATTAAAACAAATACTTAATTCCATTAAAAAAAGAGAAAGACAAGTACACTTTCCTTAAAAATTGAACCTATTACCTGATCCAGTTATTAGAATAGTTCTATTTAAAATCTGTCATGATACCATCTTGATTTAATATTCAATATGGATATTTAGAATGCAAAAAATGGACTCTAAAGATGATGATGGACATGATGTTACACAAGAGCCCCATGAAGCTAAACAGAAACCATTTTATCGTTACACGAAGCTGATTTTATTGACTTGTTGTTGGGTCATATTTACTGTAAGTTTATTGCATGAATTTTATTAAACGCTAATTAAACTTATTACAAATATGTACATTTATAAAATTCAAATGTGTGCATATATTAAGTGTACAAAAGTTTCATTGCTTTTTTAATTCTTATGTTGACAACACAGTATGTGTTAAAGCTTTAATATTAAAAATTTGTATTTTAAAATCAAAAATCGAAATAAAAACATCGAAAGATACTGTGTGATAATTTTGCGATATTTTTATAAGAACATAAAGAATCCTTAGAAGAAATACATGTTTGAATTAATGGAAAGAAATATAATAAATCTTTTTTCTGGTTAATTAATCATTTTAACCATTTTATAATTACAGTTAATACTGATAATTAAAAGTGAAAGAGTTGAATCAATGCACCAGATTTCAATACCAAAGGGGCAAACAAAAAGTATCCTTTTTTTATTTTTAATCAATTATATCAGTATAACTGGAATGCATGCTCAGGTGTATGTTATAATATTATTATTGATTTCAATATTAATTTTGAAATTAATAGTAAATTAGTACATGCAGTTTCAATACACATATTTTGAAATTTTTGAAATTTCAATATATTTTGAAATTACATATCAAAGTCAACTTTGTGTGTCAAACAAGTAATGATATAGAAAAAAAAAGATTCCAAGTAAAAATTTATTAAGCAACTGAAAATATACCAAATTAATCCAATTATCTTAATTTATAAATTAAAAAGAATATTTTCATTCATTATTTAAAATTGTAATGTTGTATATGAAAATGAATATCAACGATGAATTGTCCTTAAACCATCACAGATTACAAAATGCACGGGGACATTTCTGGAAAAGTAATTGGAGTAACAATAGAGGGATCGTTACTTCCACCTGTACAATCGAAAGAGACTGCGAATGTATCCGACAGATATTTAATGGTTTGGCTAGAACTCTTAATCCCCGAGACAAATAGTACGAATCAATTCTTTTCGGAACGTCCTATAATCAAGGTAAATTGTTTGCAAGAAAATGTTAATTTAATTTTTATAAATTATAATGATAAATTACTGATAGAATAGTACTTGTAGTTTGACATAATTAATGGTAAAATAAATATGCAGTATATAGAATTTTAGAATTTCAAAATTTCAGAATTTTAGAATTTTAGAATTTTAGAATTTTAGAATTTTAGAATCTTAGAATTTTAGTATCTTAGAATCTCAGAATCTTAGAATTTTAGAATCTCAGAATTCCAGAATCTCAGAATTCCAGAATCTTAGAATTTTAGAATCTTAGAATTTTAGAATCTCAGAATTCCAGAATCTTAGAATTTTAGAATCTTAGAATTTTAGAAGCTTAGAATTTTAGTATCTTAGAATCTCAGAATCTTAGAATTTTAGAATCTCAGAATTTTAGAATCTCAGAATTCCAGAATCTCAGAATTCCAGAATCTTAGAATTTTAGAATCTTAGAATTTTAGAATCTCAGAATTCCAGAATCTTAGAATTTTAGAATCTTAGAATTTTAGAATCTTAGAATCTTAGAATCTTAGAATCTTAGAATCTTAGAATCTTAAAATCTTAGAATCTTAGAATCTTAGAATCTTAGAATCTTAGAATCTTAGAATCTTAGAATTTTAGAATCTTAGAATTGTAGAAAAATTTTTAATTTATAAAATATATCACATGCAAAATTTAATCGAGTTTTCTTAGTGCGTTACAAGACATTCTACAGGATGTTTAAAAACAAAGGGTCTATACTTGAAGGACTCATAGCACCCACTGCGAGAAATATAAAATATCTGATCAACATAAATTGCAAAGGCAATAATTTCGATGTAAAATTCACTTTTACTATATATTACAGTTGTATATCACTTTTCTTACTGTACATATTTGACTGTAAATTAGCAGTCATATTAATCAAATCAGCTGTTAAAGATCAAATTTTCTCTTTTTATTTCGAGCCAAATAATATGCGATATTTTACGTTCTTTTTCGAGTCTAAACAAAATAATGGCAGTTTGATGCACAAAGTAAAAAAAAATTCTTTTCGTTCGAATTTTGCTGTTGATATTTTGTAATTTGTGTACAGAACATAAGCAGCGTATGGATGTTACCAATACTCCCGGAAAATCTGATGGATCTTTTCTCTGGGCAAAGATATCAAAAGAATTTTGAACTGCAAAATGTCAACAAACAGTATGTTTGATCAATTATTATCTTTCCGTGTGTTTGCATCTCTCCTTTGTCATGTCTTAAAGGTGCTAAAGTTTTTTTCAAGATGCTAAAATAAAAATTTTTGTTTCACAGGATGTTAAACCAAGGGTTAGTTTCTACTAATTTAAGAACGAACCTAGAATCCAGTTTTGCTATTTCTATTAGCTATGACCTATCGTCAATAAACAAAGATGATGGTATAGCGTACGCTGCAATAGTTTTATTGGGATTATACATTCTAATAGTATTCGAGGTATTTAAAATTTCCTCTTAATCTACTTTAGTGTAACTTTAAAAGAATAAGTATAATTCGTTATTTAGGAATTAAGGTAATTATTTACAAAAAGATCCTCCTTGCTGATATCAATGACCTTGAGATATATTGTCAAGGTCATGATTCTGAGCAACTTATCCGTACATATAGGGTGTTAATTGTAATATGTACTAGTTATTTCTCATACATATACAGTGAAGTAAAAATTTTTAACTTTTCGGTGCAAATATCTTCGAAACTGAAATCAAAGAATAGTGAGACGTGCAGTAAAAAATTGTTTAAAATTATGTCCCTGATAAAATATTTCAAGGTTGTCCAAATCGACGAAATCTTTTGTAAATAATTACTGAAATGAAGTAAAGTAATTTGTAGCCATTTCTCAGTATACAAAATGATACAGGTATCATCGTCTCAGTATACAAATCATAATATGTTCTTCATTACAATTAAAAAAAAAAGATATTAAAGATTTTACAAAGTACCATATTTCAAAAGCCTTATTTTGACTAGTATATTTTTAAATTCTTTTCGTAATTACAACGATACATGTTTTAACCATTGCTTTAAATGAAACTTTTGCACGCGAGTTTGCATACTGAGAAATATTAAATATAATTTATTACAAAGCAAATTTCATTTGATATTTACGTAAATTTACCCCCACCTTATTCCGTTTTTCTACGAACCAGACCTCCATTGAGTTAATAGCCCGAAGCCTCCAAAAAGTTTAATCCGGTCATGCATTGTAGAGAGATTGAATTTAATACTCTACGAATTTCATGTGTATTTTGGTTTAATTCAGTCCATGGATTGTTAACTCTTTCTATCAGTTCTTGATGCAAATTAACTGTGGTGCAGCATACAATTATGGCGGTGATTATGGACGTTGCCCAAATCAAAATTTTAAAAGAGTTCAACCTTCCACTAATTATATCGTTATCATGTGGCTTGAATTTTATTCGAGTGCATAATGAATAACTTCGTTATCGATTCAATTTGCGATTATTTTTACAAAAATTTCTTCGTAATAAAGTTAATCGATATAGTACAAACAAGTTAAAAGTTAAATATCTTTGGAATTTTAACTTAAATTGTTTTCATAATCACAATTAGTCCTTTCACAGTTTCCCCATAGATAAAATTATTATTAGACATTCACTTATTTTTTACAATACTTAGAAAAATAAATATTCATCATCTCAGGAGCTACACAATGAGTTCTGTCATCCCCAACTGTCATTTTAAAAAAATAGTATTTCAAAATTATATTTTTATAAAGTAATTTTTAAAAATAGCGTTTAATGTCATAATTATGATCGTAAACCTATTCATTAATTTTGTTAAGTATACAATGGCCCCTAATAGAAAAGGAAATTAAGCTTCTATTATTGATAATTAATAACTAATATTCTGTATGTAAAAATAAGGTAAAATAACACTTCCCCCTCTAACAACGTAATTACTCCCACAGTCAAAAATATATATATGAAGGATAAAATATAAGTTAGTATAAGAATAAGGTTCTTTATCTTAAGAAAAGTCGGACTATGTTTTAATAACTATATTTGAATAATTCCTATAATTTGAAATACAAAATATGAAATCCATCAGTTTAACAAAGTTTTATGTTAATATTAAACGTAATTTGTGTTGGTGAATTATTTAAACAATAAATGATTCTAGGTCGTGCACAGAACTTTAGCCGCCATGTTAGCATCAACTATGTCCATCGCAATACTAGCAGTTTTGAATGAGGTATTTTAAGCAAACGATACATATAATTGAATAGACTTTAAGAAACTATAATACTTAATATTTATCGTAAAATATAATGATTGTACTTTACAGAGACCAAGTATGGATGAATTAATATCTTGGATAGACGTTGATACATTAATGTTACTGTTCTCTATGATGATATTAGTCGCCGTTGTCGCTGAAACGGGAATATTTGACTGGCTAGCAGTTTATGCTTATAAGGTGAGTTTATGCTTGTAAGGTAAATGCTTTATCAAGTTTTCAAAGCATTTGAATAATTATAATAATGGTTAAAATTATACTGAGGGCGTTTACAAGTTTATAACACATCAGGACATGCAAATTACTTCCATAGGGCATGCAATTAGATTTGCAGATTTCTTGATTTCTAAATTTCTAGATTTCTAGATTTTTAAATTTCTAAATTTCTAAATTTCTGAATTTCCACATTTCTGAGTTTCAAACTACTATCTAGTTAAATTTCTACATATGAAATATTCAAAAAATTCATGTTTTAAATTGCTAAATTCGAAGGTTAGAGAATTAAATAAAATTTGAAAATAAGAAAATAGGCAAATTTGACATTTGTATATTTCTAAATTTTGCAAGTTGCTAAATTCCAGAACTTCCAAGTTTCTACGCATTACATTGATTCTCGATAATTTCGTATTTTCTAGAAAGACCTAAATGCAAGAAATTATTTAACATAAATATATACAAAACGAAAACAATGTTTCAGAACGTATAAAATATACATAGTATGTGGAAGTTCAAACAACACCTTAAATCATTATCTTTTATAATATCAGTATTCTGTAATATGTAATGTTAACAACTGTGTGACATCTAACGATATTTTATGATGAAAATTAAATAACATAAAATATACAATATTTTCAGATAACTGGAGGAAAGTTATGGCCGCTTGTAAGTACACTCTGCTTTTTCTCAACGTTTGTCTCGTCGTTTCTAGATAATGTTACCACGGTACTTTTAATGACACCGGTAACCATCAGATTATGCGAAGTAATGGAAATAAATCCGGTGCCAATATTGACAGCTATGGTGGTTTATTCTAATATCGGTGGTGCTATGACACCAATAGGCGATCCACCGAACGTAATTATTGCTTCTAATCGTGAAGTTATTAACAGTGTAAGTATTTTTCTATCTTCTGTTATTCATTGTCTCTATGACACAGTAGATGAACATAACTTTGCCATACTACATTTAAACTATTCTTGTCTTCATAGCTATTTAACATCCATATACATTTTGTCCTTTATTAATATAATATTTAAATGAACAAACCAACTTTGTATTGTGTCAAAAGTACTTTTTTCAGTAGATACAACATTAATTTTTTAGTTTACAATATCTTATTTTAATTTTGTAAAATATGGCCTTTTATTTTATAGGGTGTCGATTTCAGCACATTTACAATACACATGAGCATCGGCGTCGTATTAGTAATAATCGTAGTCTATGTTCAGCTACGATATATTTTTCGAAACGTGGATGTCCTTCGATTCGATGAACCGCCGGATGTACAGGTTTGAACAATTTCAAAATATAATCATCCTCGAAAATATTTTAATAAAAAGCTTAATTTAAAATATACACATCTTACACTACGTTTTAACTTAAAATGTTATCTTCTAAAATAAATTGTCTATAGGCTCTATTACACTAGACCAGGAGTCGGCAACCTGCGGCTCAGTAGAATCATACTTGTGACTCTTAAGTAGTTTAATAGTACATATTGAAAAATGAACTGCAATATTGCAATTGTCAAACAAATATAATAATCCTGCGCACACATCAAAACGCGCGGCAGATCGTATGCATGTAAACATAGCTTTAGCTAACCTTGCTCTCCACACTCACCGACACCACACTCGAAACCAAAAACTGTTTCCGTTTTCTTTAATACGTTGACTTATATGTGATGTTACTACGCAAAATAGAATGTTTTGATTTTGCAATCAATACATGTTTCACAGCAGATAATGGTTATATTATTTTTTCTAATACATATTACCGATGTATGTACTTATATTGGGCTCTTTAAAAAAATAATTTATCATATTGGGAAAAAAATGGATCTTAACTCCAGAAAGGTTGCCGACCCCTGCACTAGACTCTTATATTATCGTTCTTTATATTTTCAGTTGAGTAAATTTTTTAAATGGCTGCCAAACTTTTTGACTTTGGATAATAGTCAATTTATTTGACTGTAGATAATACATTGACTAATTCATCGATATACACAGTCTAAATTCATTGATATATAGTCCGACGCAATACTCATTAAATAATTTAGAGAAAAATTAACTTTTAAAAAATTAATTTTTTAATGTCAGAATTATTTATACTATTAATATTATTGAAATCATTATTAATCGGAATGTTCTAGTTACGCGCTCTACTCTGGGCATTAATTTTAAAAATGTTACGCCTCTGCGACTTACCCGAGTTGCATCAAGCGCGATATAACAACTGTCTACTGAATAAATAAGCGTATTTGACAAAAGTGTATAAGGTACATTTTTATTTTTATTGTAGGAATTACGGCATGAAATTGCAATTTGGCAAAGAGCCGCGGCGAGTTTGTCCAGTTACAGCAAGGATGAAAGTTTAGTGAGGGAAACTTTATTGAAAAAAGTTCAACGACTAGTTTCACAATTAAAAAAAAGGATAATAACAGGCAGTGTAACACTTGATAGGTACAAAGCAACACTTGAAGAACTTCAAGAAAAGGTAAGTCCAGTTATTTCTAAAAATATCAAATAACACTCTTAATGAACTTCTATTAATATATTTGTTATGTAGTGTATATAAAATATCTGCATATTACTTCGCAAAATGAATACGAAATAGTAGGTAGAGTTCTCGAGAATGTTTATTTATCAAATAATGCTTATATCTATAACTTAAAATATAAAATGTGAATAAATCTTATAAAAAAGTAACACGCTTTTATGAAAAAGTAGATACATACGTTTGATATTAAAAATACAATTACAAATTTAAACTGAAGTAAAAAATTAATGAAAGAGTAGTACATGTACTTTATTTTATGTTATATAAAATTTATTAATATAATTTTAGGTGCACGTATATTTATATTAAATTTGTTTTTAAATGCATGTTATATACCTTTTTAAAATATATTTACACTTTTTCTTGCAGTATCCTATTCGAGATAAGTGGTTATTAGTGAAATCTGGCTTCGCGTTAATCTTCGTGATTACGCTATTCTTTTTACACAGTGTCCCGAATATACATTTATCACTGGGATTGACGGCTTTAGTTGGTGTCCTTTTATTATTAATTTTAGCGGACAGCGAAGATCTAGATGGTCTTATGGCGCGTGTCGAATGGAGCACTTTGCTATTTTTCGCCTCACTATTCGTCCTCATGGAGGTATAAAGCTTTTATCACTATTACTGTCAGAAACACTACAGAGTGTACCGATGAACTCTTAACCCTAGATTTACTAACGTTTAATGACCACTTACATTTAAACTGAAAATATACTATAAAACTAAATAAATAGTGCATAATACGTAAACTAACATTTTTTAAATATTTATGCAAATGACCATTTTTAAAATAATGAAACTGATAATTTCAACAATTCTTTTGTGAATTCGAAAAATAACGTTGTCTTTTATGATATTAATACTTACGTGCTTATTTATCATACCTACATTCATTTCGCTGTATTATTAGTACATATAATATAACACATAATGATTTATAATGTACTTTAACAATATTAATATTCAAATTTTATAATTTATAACATCCATTAACTGTTAAATTATTACAAAATGTATCGAAATTATTATTTATTTTACAGGCGTCCATTTAATCGGATTGACTACCCCCATATCTCTAAATCTCTATATTTTTAAATCCGAAACTTCCCAAATTCAAATATCTTCAAATTTCTTGACTCCCAAATCTACAGATTCCCAAAGTTCCCAAATCTCAAATTTTTCAAATTCCTCTGTCCCCAAATTCTTAATACAATCCGAAATATTCAATTTTTTAAATATCCTAAAGAATCCTTCGAAACTTAAAACCTTCTTTTCCCTTGGCTGTTATATTTTTCCTAGTAAAAACACTTCTATTGATTAGTCAAGACTAGCATAATCAGACTTATATTCCATCATAATAAATAATTAAAAGTTAAATTTCAAATATTTTGTCTTAATGAAGCTTGTGTATACACAATATCGAGATAATTTTATTATATTAAACTACCTGTATATTAACTTGTCCTAATCTTTCTACTATTAGTTTGTTATATCCCCTTTGATTTACAAGATCAATTTTCACTAAAATAAAACGCATTTCAGGCTCTTTCGCGGTTAGGTCTCATCGCTTGGATAGGAAAACAAACGGAAAAAATTATCTTGTCGGTGAACGAGGAATCAAGATTAGCAGTGGCTATTTTGTTGTTACTTTGGGTATCAGCTATTGCAAGTGCGTTCGTAGACAATGTACCTTTGTCAACGATGATGATAAGAATTGTAACTAATCTAGCACAAAATCGAGAACTCAGATTGCCATTACAACCCCTAGTGTGGGCTTTAGCTTTTGGTGCTTGTATGGGAGGTAAGAAAGTTTCTAAATTCTTTAAAGATGACCAAAATGAACCCCAGACATGTATAAATAATAAATATATCAATAACATAAATGACCTTTATGTAAAAGATAATAAAGTAAAGGAATAAAACTAAAAACTTTCCACAAGTACTTTATAATATTTTTACGTTATCGTATTATATCAGATTTTCTATATTTCGAAATCTGTTGTTTAATGTACAATCTAATAATTTAATTATTTGTTTCATATAAAAGTTATACAAACATCATTAAACTAATTTGTGAACATCAGTCTAGACACTGAAAACGCGTTAGATTGTAAAAGTTCGAAGGAAACTATTTTTAATATTATTTATATGTTTGAATGGATGAATATATTTTCAGGAAATGGAACTTTGATTGGAGCTACTGCCAATGTAGTTTGCGTAGGTGTTGCTGAGCAACATGGATATAAATTCAGTTTTATGCAATTCTTCAAGTAAGTTTACAATTTTCAAATATGTATATTCATATCGAATATGTTAGAATTAGAAAATTTTTAATATTATAATGAATTCAAGAACAGAAAATATAATAGTGAGTTGAAGAATAGAAAATATAATAGTGATTTAAAAAGTACACGGTTTTTAAAATAACAGATTGAAAAAAAAAGAAATAATAAAAACAAACATTTTGACATTACCAATGCAAGTATAGAACGATTATATTTTTAATTTTTTTGTTATGAAACTTTTATAATAAATTTTTTACATTTTTTTGATAAAAATGAGAGTAAATACGATTTAATTTTGAATTATATGTACAAGTTTAATTGACGATAATTTTGATTTGCACGATTTCGATTTACATTATTTTCTGAGAAAATCGGGGTATGGGTGCACATTAAACCCCACTTAACAAGACTTCCTCACTAATTTATGCTTACATTACATTACATTAATTAATCACATAAATTCGACAAATAATTTTTGTTTCAGAGTGGGTTTTCCTATTATGCTGACAAGTGTTGCAACAGTAACTATGTACTTAATGATCGCTCACGTTATTTTTGAATGGAATGGATAGCGCCATTGATGTGACCGACCAACCATTTAATGCCATTATCTCCATTTTAAACAATGTTTATGTCATTGTAATCAAATGTATGTATTTAATACTTGTATTTATAGTAATATTTAATTAATATTACACAATGATGCCGAATAGCAATAATGTACAAACTTATTTCGGTAAACAAGAAATTATTTTACAAGCACGTCAATATTGTATATTTATAAAAATTAATTCATTAATACAGATGAATTTTACCATTAAAGTTGTTTTTATTGACCATGCCACAAGTTCATTTCAGTTAATTAAATTCATACACACTTCTGTTTCCAGGTTCGTTTAAAATAGATGTTAACATTCCCGTAATTACTTATTTTAATAAAATAAAAACAACATTAGTCTACGTTTACTTGCATTACACGGGATGTTTCGTTTAAATTAACCCATTCAAATATTTTAGAAAATACTGGTGATACGAAAAAGTATTTTAGGCAAAAGTTACATGATTTCAGGGTAAAATTATCTGGTGAAAGTAACTTTTTTATGGATAGAGGAAACGTGAAAATCAAGTTCGTTTTTTTTAAATGCAATTATATTTCTTAATGCAACTTTCGATATAATTTGTTATTCTATACGAAAGTATTAAGTCATTTATAGCGAAAAATGAATAACTAAATATTTTCTTTCTGGTTTTGATTTCAATAAATATATGATGAGATTCTCAATTATTTCCTAAAGTATAACTCGCTTCAAAAAATGTTTCACATAAAACTTACCGTTTCAGGAAGAAAATGGGATGACATCTAGTGATCACAAGTCCTGTAGAGGTGTATTCAGGATCTTAAGGTAACTGTTTTTTCATAACAAATTATATATCTTTAAAGAAACGAAAACATTTCGTATAGATGTTTTTGCAGAGAGTGAAAATACATTGATAATGTGAAATAACAAACTGAGATGTTATATTAATCAATTAATATTTAATATTCTTAATGATACATTTTATTAAGTTTTTAACTAAATACAACAATTTTTATTATGTCGCCAGAATGAAGATGAGTACGTGTAGTAGAATACATTAAAACTCTAATTATTATTAAAAATATAGTACAGATAATTAATACTCAAATTAACACTTTATGGTAATGTATAACAATTGTGCGAATAACATAAGGCAGAAAATTATAAGTTCTAATTTGGAAATTAATTATTCATATTTTTAATAATGAGAACGTATTGTACTATAACATGTTTATTTATGGCAGTCGACTTATAAATAATAATACGTTGAATGCGATTCCATCCAGTTTTTTAAACGAATAAGTATTTAAATAAAATTATTCAAATGCAAATACGAGATCATAAAACTATTTTGTAACAAAGATTGTAATTAAATAAGGCATTCAAAAAATACTATGAGAAACTTTTTATTGATATTAATTAAATACACTAAATTAAAAAATAATTTATATAATACTTATACATACAATAATTCATATTTATCAATAATCGGCGTTTCGTTTCGATTTAAATTAGTTACATTTTCATGAAAATGAATTTATAAATTTTTATTATTTTATCATATGAAAATACTATGTTTCAAATCGTTATACATTGATTGCAACAAAAATCGGATCTTCCTCAAATTTAACCAACTTATAACTGCAACTTATACGTTCTAACAATGTCATGTTAAACTTTCTAACATCAAGTTGATGAACAATGCAAATATGTGTATCAACATTTATTAGAACTGAACTGCTTTTTTTCCTTGTTATTCGGATCTGTATTTTTATGTATAAAAATTTAATTTGACGACTTGAAGAATGAAAATTTATCAAATATAATATAAATTTTAAGGACTTTTAATTTTGTTAATCAAATTTCTAATCACAATCAAATTAATATTAACTAACCGTAATTATATGCGGCATAATTTACATTCTGAACACATATTTTATATTTACACTGCATGTATTTTACTTGATAATATTGTTCAACGAATATTTCCAATTTTCATTCTCCAATTTTCATTTTACATAAATATAAGTACAAGAAGTTCATAAAAGAAGCAATACTCAATTCTTCGATAGGTCTCATAAATGCCAGATACATGACAAATTATTGAAATAAAACATAAAATACTTCATTTATGAACATCGTTATACATTGCGCAGTGTATATTAGCGTAAAATCATGATTATGAAAACGAGGCAGGTACAAGAATCGTTATAAGCTGTTACAAACATATAATCATTATTTAAATACTTTTACACAAATAATGTAAGATTTTTCCACTTCCGCAATCTGTTAATTCCTAGAAACACATTTACATACAAAATTAAGATATTTTACAGGGGATCTAAATTGATATGCTCTAAGGAAAGTATACTTGAACATCGTGATTGTATACAAAATTAATCATGTACATCATTTCCGTCTAGTCTTTATCAGGTTAAACGTATAATTTCAGGATTAAACATTGAACTTCAACAGTCGAATAAAACGTAATGTAAGAAATTCAAATGTAACAATAATAATCTTAAATTAACTAAATGTTCACTTTCAACTTCTTCTCTCTTGGTTATAACAAACGTAAAATATTTGCTTTGAAATATCATTTTATTGATTTCAATAAATATGTATAATACAATTTGTGACATTTTATTAATGTTACTTTAGCTATTTTGCACAAAAAAGATTTATCCAAATGCAATTTGTATTAAAGACTGGAAAAAATAAATTTATGTATAAAACATAATTAAAAGTTTCGAACATACACTTGTATTACTATAAAACGAATAAAATGCGACTATAAACCTCAGAAAATTATTACTTCTGTAACGCGTCATTGATGTATACTATTACGAAGGTAGTTTTAAACATAATTTATTATTAATTTTTATCGTTCTCTTTAATATAACATAGAATCATAATTTTTTAATCTGATTATTGTATACCGAAAATTCGTTGAAAACTAATTAAATTTTTTAAACTTTGAACTGCATATTCATTTAAACGAATAAAAATATTACAACATATACAGCATCAAGTACACGAAAATCAATGTTTCAGATTAATGAATGATGAATTCTACATATCCATATAAACATCACGCGTTGAACAAAATAATCCTATTTTTATAGAATGTTTAGCTATTGACAATTCATCGAAAAAAATGTACAAAAATATTAATATACGGTACATTGAATTATCTATAGCATATTCCTATATATCGAATAAATTACATTTCAACCATCCCAGTGATTTAGAACTCTGTAACTTATTACGCACATTTTTATTTAATTTTTTGTTCAACTTCTTAAATATTTACTGTGTACTTTTAACTATTAAAATAATTCAGTGTTACAAATTTCCAAGTATCATTAATTCTAATTAATTTTCTTTATGATAATGTAAGTATCTTTCAATACACAGAATATTTTATTAACTGTTTATAAATAACTTTACACGGATCTATGACGCCAATCATTCGAAATATTTTTAATTCATCGTGACTCTCAAAGAATGTAAAGTGTGTCACATTCTTAATATTAGCAGTTTTTATAATTTTATTTAGTTTCTAGTATATGTATTTATTTGTTCTGTTTATATACCACCCTAGATTTTCTCACAAAAATTATTTACAATGTAATCTAAAGGAAATCATAAATCACAGCAACAAATGGGATACATTAATTAGGTACGTAGTATTTCTACGTTATACAATATACGGATGGTCATTATCAAGCAGTATAATCATATCAGTTGTAAAATGAAACACACAGCAAGTAAAAATAAATTCAATGACTGTGTGAAATATTTTGATCTGGAATTGTATATATATAAACTTCAATTACTAGCATAATTAGGTGTCTTTAATGACACATTAATTACCGATTTTACGATAATTAATTTTGCCCGAAGATTGGTATAATTCTTTACACCTTGTAAAAAAATTTTTCCGATTTCTCTATATATTGTTCAAAACTCAAATACTTGTGCTCTTCTACTGTACAATTGATAAAACTGATTATGTTTACAGTAGATGTGAAAGCACTAAGCAGTTATTTTGATCTATTTAGCATCTTTAAACATCTGAAGCAGCATGTGAACTCCAAACAAACATATTTCTGTTTAGAATATATTATTACATCAGTATATTAAAAAAATCTAAAGTATAAACTCTTATAAAATATTTATTTATATTATATCTAATATAAATTGTAAAATGATATATGACTCACCGTTATATGAACTACCGTTTATAACGTCCTTTTATTAACTGCAACGCTTTCGCCATCAATGGTGCTTTAGTTTTCTTAACAACACCAGATGCTAATAAAATAAATAAACGCTCTAATCATAAATACTTTTAAATACTCAAAAATATATATTTATCTTAGAAAATACATATTTCAAAAAAAGTAAACTTATTTTCTATTATGCATACAAAATACTCACATGACTTAGCACGAGACATAGGTGGTGGTGGAACAGCAATGTTTGTTGCATCCGCGGGATTTCCTGCGCCACTAATTAATTTTTTCTTTAAAGTAGATGCAGTGCTAGGTACACAATTGGCAGTACCATACTTGGCTTGCTTTTTAAGAATGTTTCTTGGAGGTTTGACAACATTATCTACATATGCTAGTTTGGTAGACCTTACTGGAACAGATTTGTCTATTGATTGCTTTATATTAGCTGTAAGTGCTTTCAACTTTGCTTCTCGTTCATCTAGGCAACGCTGTTTTGTAATAAAAATCATTGTAAATTATACAATTATTATATAGATATCATACTTTATATACAGGGTGGTCAATCTAAAGGTGGTCATCTAAATATTCTCTGCAATAGTGATAGTACAAAGAATACTTTATATGGTATTTGAATGATATCAAAGAACGAATATATTGTGATAGATATTTTTGAGAAAAAATCTTTTTTTAAGATCGTCCAAAGTCACGGACAAAGAAGTGATTTAAAGGTTTATTTATTGTATTTCGCAATTATTTAAAATGATAACCATTTACATTGATCCATTTTCGTGACCTTGGATGATATTAGGTAAATATGAATGATGTATTCATCATTAACAAATCTTTAAAAGTGATAAAAATATTCTGCATATAACCGATAGGTGAGTCACCCTATATATAATGCACAACATGAATAAATGTCTTTTCAAAAAATATATACCATGTACATTTCACGCCATGTTTCCATTTCTTCTCTTTGTTTGTTTCTAAATTCACGATTACAATGAAATTGCCACAATACGTCTGTATCTTCAATTAAATAAGGATTGTAGTGTTCCAACATAAATAACTGATCTGATGTTGCACGTTCCAAAATTGGTTTTAGTATATCAAAAGGTACACCACCCGTAAATTCAAGTGCTGCACGTAAAAAATAAATAATTTATTTAAAGTAATTATTACTAAAAAGTATGATATAATCTTTAACAATATGCTACTCTGTATGAATGTGAAAAACAAACATCTAATGAGAAAAAATGTGGAATATTATCCCTTTGCAAATTAAGATTATTTCTAAAATATATGTCACATATGATATGTATTAGTACATATTAACACTATATAAATTACCATCGATATTGTCCATTAATATTCTTGTGCATAACTCAAACAGAGTTGGTACAGTTGTGAAAGCAGATTTATTTCCCGAATATACTTTTGTCCTAGAAATAAAAATTCTTTTATTTACTATACTCTCAAAGTCTGCAAAACTTATTGCAGTTTCATTAACACGTTGAGGACGGCGCAGATTTTGTTTATCTGGCAGCGCATTGCAAACAATACTGCATAGCAAAACTTCAGACGCAAATCTAACAAAACTGTGTTATAAGACTATAGCTGATATAAGCCACCAGTGGTACAGGCCGCCAGATGAACCATTCGTGTGTGAGCCACTGGTGATACACGCCACCAGATAAACCATTCGCGTGTGAGCTACCGGTGGTACACGCCGTCCTCAACGTGTTAAAGTGCGGATAACGCGACATGATATTCGTGTAATACACATATATAGGACACACATATTAATAAATTAATTGATGATTTTTAAATGACAAATAAAATTTTACCAAAATTATCATTAAATAAACTGACAGTAGAAACTGATAGTAGAATATAATACACGCACTACTTTTATAATATACTTTATCCCTTTTTTTTTGGTGGAATTACAATTTCAAGAAGACATCAAATAAATCTGCGACGACGGGAGCCCAACTATTATTATGTATTAATAAATACTTTAGAATTAATGAAATATATCCGTTATGTTCTCATATATTTACTTAATGTTATAAACTTACCTTTGGTTTTTAACATACATCACATCTGTAAGAGCTTTATCTTCTTCTTTACGATGAATAGGGTTGACATATGGCAGTGGTTTGTAATTTGGACTAATTTCAGGTAGTGTAGATGCTAAATCTACATTCAAAGGTTCTAATTTTACAGACGATGATAGAAGAGATGGTGTCTATAATAAAAAACATTGATTACTTTATGCCTTCTTAAAGTATTCAATATTGTTAATACTTATAATATACAAAATTTATTCAAAATTTGCATAATGGTAATAATGTAACTACATATGCAATTCTCATAAATTAAAATTATTTAATATGGATTACTTGTAAAGTTTCAGTTGTTGGTTCAGTTTTTGTTGTTTTTTTGTTATTTGTGACTGGCGGTTCTGGTTTGATTATTTTTGTTGAACTTGAACTAGGGGAATTATTACTACGTTTTTTAGATAGTTGAGCCATTGTGCACATGCCAAGTGCTTCTGCAAAACTAGCTCCTGTGCATAAAATAATACACTGGTGAATATAAGTTCAAAGTATTACTATTTATTAGAAATTGTAAAAAAAAAAAAATTTTTATATATACTTCAAATATAAACAATTTATATGACACAAAACAAATTAGAGAAATTAATATAGTAATAAACAAAATTTATTCAGCAATTATAAGTTAAAAAAAAAATAAACGTTTAAACTTCTTTTCTAGTTATGTTGAAAGTAATATTTTTAAACTAACCAGAGTGGCAATCTATTCCTTCATCACCATTCATCTCTTGTTTTATTTTCACTAATTCCTTTGGTTCCTTTGATCCCTGTTTAGAATGCTTTGATTCTTTACTACTTTTACTGTCATGTTTACTTTTTCCTTCTTTGTGTTCCTTTTTCTTGCTTCTATCTTTATTTTTATCACAATGTTTGTCATGAGAGGAACTGTTGCTATACTTCAATTCTGAAGAATCTTTATTATAATAATGACTATCAACTTTTTTAGTTTCATCTTTATTAGATGATGTGTGTGTTTCACTTTTATGTTTATATTTTTCTCCACTTTCTTTTAACTTGCTGCTAGAGGAATCAGTTCTGTGTTTACTAGAACTTCCTTTTATTTTCTCCTGAAGTTCTTTCTTTTCGTGCTTAATTTCAGGCTTAATTTCATGCTTGTTTAATACTTCTTTATCCTTGGGTTCTTCTTTTATTTTAATTATGCCTAGTGCAGAATTAACATTATGCTTCTCAGAATTAGAAGATACATCAAATTTGCTTTCTTCACTCTCACTTTCTGAATTTTTTCTTCGTTTACTTTCCTTCCTTGAAGTGTTTGAATCATCATTTTTACGTTTTTTATGATTTTCTTCACTGGTTTTAGATAAAGTACTGTTACAGGAAGACCTATTGGAATATTTTTCTAAGTTATCGGATTTGTTATGAGTGTGTGATTTAGAAACATGCGTATCATCATTTTTAGAGGCACTTTTATTATCTTTTGAAGATCTTTTATCACTTCTTGATTCATGTTTATGAATATGTTTATGTTTATCGTACTTCTTCTGTTTTTCTAAATCATTATCTAAAGTTTTGATATCACAATTACTTTTCGATTGCGATTCCACAGATTTTACTTTTGATTCATGTTTAGAAGAATGTTTACTATTGTGTGATGTATGTGATACTTCAGCTTTTTCTGTCTTATGCCTATGCATATATTTTCCACTACCTTCATTTTTGTGTCTGAAAAGACATTTAAATATATTATATATTTTCAATTTTTAAATGTTACAGAATAATATATTTTATTTTCTTTAAAAAAAGTTTTATGTTTTTTCTTAATGATGAGTAAAATAAATTCAAGATATATTATAAATTATTAAATTAATATATGAAGTCTAAAATTACATGCAATACAATAGAACTACATAAAATTTGAAAAACAAACATAATTTAAGAATACAATATATAGATTGTAAGAAGACTAAAATTTAATTTACCTCACTGAACTTTCTTCAGATTTGGGAGATTCTCGATTATCATTGTAACTTTCAGGTGCATCAGGGACACATGCTTCATCTTCATCTTCACCTTCACTACTTTCTTCATTAGCAACCATTGTTTTCCATTTTGCAACAAGCGCTTTAGCAGCATCTCCGATTCCTCCTTCGTACTTTCTTAAAGCATTTACTGTACGTCCTACTCCGGTTTCTTGTAAATGTTGTACCGTCACTGGCAAATTAGATAACTTTGAAATGCAATGTAGTATCTGCAATGTATTTAAGAAAAGGTATGTTAAAATCAACTTTTTATTTCATAAGACAGATTGATCGCAAACAGAGAATTAAGAAATTAGAAAAAATAAAATCAATTAATAAAGACGCCTATTATGAATCAGTCTTCGCTGTGCAGAAACAAATATTCTCTAGCATTCAACATTTTTACATAAGAATATTGGTACTGTGGTTGGTAAATATATAATTAGATAAGACAAAAATTTTTCCAAAAGGGTTGGTTTCATATAAGGATTAAAGCAAAATGAAAATACATTGGAATAAATATTGCAAAAATTTATTTTTATTTGAAATATATATATATGTATATATTTATTTTGTGATATATAGGATAAATTTTTAACAATAACTGATTTAATTTAGGCATGATCATAACTTTGTTTAGACATCGTCGTTAGGTTATACCCCAAAGACATTAATAAAATACCGAAGCTGTATTCATCATTATATGTTCGTAGAAGACGAAAATTAGTGCAGCAATACATACTCTATCCTCATTGTCATCACATTTTTCAATATTTCGCTGATAGTGCTTAATTTTATCCACTACAGACATTATTGCGGCTACCAGCTGCTAACTGCTGTTGATCCTTATTCATAGACAGATGGATACAGCACAATACAGTACTGATGATAAATTTGGTTTCGACAGAATATTTATTTATTATGTCGTGAAATCCTATAGTTAAATTAAATTCGTATTGACATTAACTCCTAGAAAAAAAATGATTTCTATACAGTGAATAAAATTTTCATCGATTAATTTAATCAATAATTGGAAACTGATAACAAAATTCAACTAAAAATTCGCCATGAAAACAAATATTTTTCTGCTATATATAATAATGGATTAAATGATTAAAAAAATGATCTATACATAAAAGATATATAAAAGTAAATTGCGAGTTAATTCATTGTCACAGAAACTGAATATTTATGACGTATTAAAGTCATGCTTATGCTTTACGAAATTTATATGTACGTATATAATAAACACAGCACACATAATTTTCTTAAAAATATTGTGTATATTAACAAATTTAAAATTCAATATTATTTATATTTTTCATGTTCAATAAATTTTATTACACAATAATACTGAATATAATGTAACAAAATTATACTTAGATAATTACTAAATAATTAAATAACGTATGATGGTTGATGTTTAATTGAACGTAGAAGTTTTATTCTTTCAATATGTATTATTTAGACAATAAAACGTTTAAAGAATTGTAATTGTGTACATGAACTTCCAATCATTCTATAATGTGTTATTTTGCTCTTATCAGCTTTTATTCAACGAAAGATCATACTCAACAAACTCAGCTAACTTCAGTAGGGATCCCACTACTCTGATAACATTGTTCAACTACTATACTCCTTCCACTACGTTGGCTATATACAAGGTGAACAAAAATGAATTTAATGTTCATTAATAATGTTCGTTAATAAACGTATTTTTCTTGCTTAATAAACACGACGTTATCTTTATCAATTTCAGAAACTCCACAAATCAAGCGCCTGAGCATGACGCATTCATCAATTGTTGAATTTCTCGATCTCTTTCTATTTCATTCGAGGTGAAATAAAGACATTTATACTTTATCAATATACAATATGAACAGGCCATTGATCTTAAACTATCTGCAATGAAAACTACGTATATCGAAACGTAGACTTGTTTTATTAAAAAGATATACCAGCTTTAGGAAACGTTCATAAAACATAGGTGAAGTTTATAAAAATCAAAAGTATGTAAATATACAAGACTGTATGTGCATAAAGTTTTAAAATTCAAACTACAAAATTGGGTTCTGTAGCATCTTGTACAACTATACAAAGAATATTTAAAAAAAAGCATAAAGAAATACTTCTTTGTACCAAAATTTGTGAACAATAAAATCGCATTTTACCCCAACCCTAACATGTGTGCTGCCCCTGTTATTCCTCTACAATACAATGTAAGAGAAACAAGGATTGTTGGGGTTTCACAGTTTCGTCGTACGAGGGCTCCAAAGTCAATTCGGTCTTAGACAAAGTCCATCTTGATTTTACGAAAATTTATAATTGTTTATGAACATAAATCAATAATTTAAATTTATTATGAAAATGGTTATAAAGTAGATGTGTATACACAAAATCAAATACATTAATTTACATTGAAATACTTATTAGTTTAGAGATGTATTACATATATTTGATTGCTTTGAATGCTTCACAATGATTTTCCATCTTAATGTTGTATCTAATACATTACTGTTTGTAATACTTTTACCAAGTGCTTTAGATTCATTTGTCAAAACTTGTTGATTTTGTTGCAACTTATTTAGAATTTGTTTGAGCTTCTCATTAGGGTTTCCTATGTTCAATTGATTTATATTATTAAAAATCTTGCAAAATTTTTAAAACCATAGAACATACCTTGATCAGGTTGAGCAATAAATGTTTCTTTCTGATTACAAGTATAATTATCTTGAAATTCATTGAAATATGTATCATGTATTGAATAATAAATTCTCTGTTTATTTTTTGATTTCATAACAGGAGATTTTAAATTTCCAAATTCTGGAAATGGATAAAAATTAACTTTAAATTTCTTGAAGCTAGCTAATGTATGAAAAGCTTTAAACCTTTTTGTGATAAAAAGGACTCTAAAACATGAGTTTTGGATTTAATCATTTCTTGCTTTTGGCTTGCATTGTTTTTACTTAAAATTCTTGTAATTGAAGGAATTTTCTCAGTATTTCCAGATAAATCAGTTTCATTTATAGGTATGATTAAAGGACATGGATCTTTAGGTGATCTTTCACATTCTTTCAAGTCAGGGTGTAAACTTGTCAAAGAATTCATTAGTTCAATTACACTAGTATCGTGGTCAGTAGGCGATGCAAGTTTGTTGTTACTTTTGTTTGGTATAATTGTGTTTGAATCAATTATGAAAGACTTATTAACAATGTTTGCAGGTATTGTATTATGATTTGAATCTTCAGGGGAATGTACTAATGACTGAGATTTCGATCTATTAGGATCCACAGTATTCATTTTTACTAATGATGGTTGAATATTCTTGATAAAATTATCATTATTACTTTCTGTTGAGTTTATAGGTATTCCAAAAAAGATAGAAGGTACACGTTTAACAACAAGTTTTTCTACAATATAATCATAATTGTTAAAAGCATGATTTATATCTTCTTTGAATTCCCTTTTATGAGTTTTTTTAAAACAACTAAAAAATAATTCATAACATTTCTTTTTAACACTGAAATTAGAATTTGTCTTTTGAGAATTAGACACGGCAGTTTTCTGCAAACTAATTGAAGTTTGTAATTGATTACTCATTTTATCATTGAGCAATATAATAGATTATATGTTTCAAATGAATAAAACAAACTGTTAAATCTTATAACGTTGAAACTGTAACATAATGATGATATTTATCTGCCAAAAAATTGTATTCCATAGTATAATTTGCCATGTTGATTGACTTTAACAGTAGTTGTAATTTGCAATTATTGACAGCAAGTTCTGAGGATCCGTTATCTCTTAGATAAATTTATGTTTGTAGAATATAACCAAATTCTTGTTAAGTGAACGTACGTTTAAATTTGCTATAAACAACTATTAAGCAATCAACATTGAACTACATAGTGTTCCGTTCGAGATAGACCATAAATCATGAGTTCAAGATAGAGTGCAATAAAGCGCAATGATTTTTCCTTGTTATGTATATAGTCATGAAGGCAAAAGCAGCACGTGGAAAGATTTTGTACTTCTTTAGAAATCTATACAACTGTCAAGCTGTGGGGATTTTTTGGTATTCTCTTGTATGCTCTTGTGGAATGAGATATAAACGGATACAAACATGGCAAATTTTGAAAGCGAAGGAAGTGCAAGTGAAAAAGAATTGAACGAAAGTAATAACAGTATTGGTGGAGAAAATTCTCAAGATTCTCAAGAAGAAGTCGAAAATATCCGAGCCGATGAAGAACAAAAAGAAAAGTTAGTGAAGTTACCACTAGGTAGAATAAAAACAATTATAAAAATGGATCCCGAAGTAAACATGATTAACCAAGAAGCGGTTTTCTTAATTACAAAATCTACGGTAATTAGTAATTGATTTATTGATTTGTGAATTGAAAACATTATTTTGTTTTTAATATTATATTTATCAGTTTTAGTGATACTAAAAATTGGATTTTACGTGTAGTTAATTTCTAGTCTTTAATTTTAAATAGTTGAATATTTTTGTATGAAAATGCAAATTGAATAGTGTTATTGTGTACAAGATTGAATACAAAATGTAACACAATTCAATATAGTAAATATAAAGCCTAACTTCTTATTTTTGTCATAAATATTTCATGTTCCTGACTTTGTTTCTTATTACAGGAACTTTTTATTGATTCCCTTACTAAAGAATCATATAAATATACTGCACAATCGAAAAAAAAAACAATACAAAAGAGAGATGTAGAAAGAGCAATTGATAATGTTGATGCACTTGTATTTTTAGAAGGAATGTTTGACTGAAACTCAATCTAATTTAATATTTGTGCCTTGTAACATATTATTGATATCTTCTTTCCATATTTTTGTGATAAAGTTATATTGTTATATTAAAGATGATTACATGTACAAATATTTTACAGTGTATATGTTCAATTCTAGTTCTCATAACAAAATACACAAAAATATATGAATAAGGTTGACTTTAAAAGATTTATTATTTTTTATCTTAATAAATATTAAATGAACAACTAAATTATGATATATTGAATTAGCTGTAATTATAATTTCAATAAATGTATACATGGTATATAAGTTTACATTTCAAGATATCTTGTAAAAAGAATATCTTAAAAATTGATGAAGTTTATTGTTCATCATAAAGCATTAAAGATGGAAGATAGAATGATCCATTTTTACAATATTATGTTATATTACTTTTATAAAAATAAAAACATTAAAGATGCTGCAAATAATTACAAATGTCAATTCTGGTTTGCAAAATTGTAATTATATGCTGTAAAAATAACCTTTTGCATATAAATTAAAATTAATTTATAAATAATTCGATGTACACATAAAAGAAAATTTTTAACAGGAATAGATAAAAATAACTACAAATTACATAAAAGCGTTTTATTATGAGTTTTTAAGCACAAAGACAATCTTTTTAATTTTTCATGTAACAGATAGCAAGGTATTGGTTAAAAATATTTTACTATACTTATACTAAAATTTGTAAGTTTTATGTGTAATATGTATCTTCATCCTAAAACTTGTATGATACACATATATAATTTCATCTGCACATACAAAGAATTGCACAACATTATTATTTTACAAGTAAAACATAAATAAACTTTTAAAATAATATACATTGATACACATCTATAGATATCTTAATATTATTCTATAAATTATTCTACTATCATTTATAACTTACTTTGTATAATGCAGAATGAAATTTTTACATCACAATTACTTTCAATTTTCAATTTAAATTAGTAATTGTAATATTTGCATTGAATCTAAAAAAATAAAGTTTTTTCATTTTTTTTAAATTTGAAATGTCAAAGAATATTTTAAACATAAAAAGAATTATTTCAAAAAGTTCTATCTAGTATATAATTTATGAATACAGAGAGAAAAAATCAGTCTTGTTTCATGTATGCCAATCATCTAGTTTTTATACTACCAATTACAAATGTTCAGAGATCACAAGAGATACTGTTATTACGATATTAATACATTAAATAAAAACATTAAATAATTTTATTATTTAGAGTAAAATACCTCCAAGAAAAAGGAACATAATTTTAAACAAATGATTTCTACAGTAATCATATAGTATAAAGTATTATTGTGACCATCTAATCTGCAAATATTCTCATTAATATTTAATTCAATTAAATAATTTCTTTAATGAAACACACACTGATAAGTGTGGCAATGTAGGTATACATACTATGTTGTGCTATAACAATTCTAATATGTAAAAGAAAATTAATAAATTTCATTTATGAACATAAAAATATTTCCAGTAAATTATACATTTACAAAAATAGTCAAAAGTTTGGAATCATTAGATAAATTAGAAGATCCTGAAGAAAAGGATGAACATGTACAACTGTACATGAACAACACGTAAAACATGTTACATTATTTTTTGTAAAAAGATAACTTTTTTCTTTCTTCCATTTTGTTGAACAAGTCACTGTTACTTTTAATGATGATCTGACATATTTTGAGTAATTTGATGGTAACGTTTACTACCGTTTTCAATTTCATATTGTTCCATAAATTCTTAAAAGTGTTAAAGTTCTATAATTTGAGAGGTAAGTGCAACTTCTCTTACTGAAGAGATGTGTTATAGAAAATGCAGAAAGATGGAAAAAATTAATTATGATGCTACAAGAAACAACAGATTACGGAAGGTGTGATTCCATTGAGAAAAAATAATTTGATCAGCATCAAATAAAACTCGGTATAATGATAGATTAGTATAATGAGATGATGTTGGTTAAAGATGACCAAGTGTCTTTCCACATACAATTCCATGGATTCCATTATCAAATGATCTCTCCATCATCAGCCAACCCGTAACCTTGCAAATTAGTTTGTAAATTGCTATTTCATGCATACAGTATGGTGTATCGTCTACATATAGCGTAATCGTAACTCAGATCGATCGGTAAAAAATACGTCATTAATTTTCAATTTTTTCTTTTAAATGATGAGAAAGCTGACAATAAGTTCGGGCCGATACTCGGTGCCGTAAATACGTTTCTATATAGTGTAACCTTAATGAATACACCAACTTTTCCGTTGTAGCGATTACGCTATATCTTGACTAGAATAATCCGAAGATGCGTTCAACATCGAAGGCAAGCAAAGTCAAGTATTGTTTGCCAGAAGAGGTCCAGCGGAACGGTATAGGAGTAAGAGAAGTCCGTCATTCGCGCTACTTTCTTTCTTTCAATCTACGCGAATGTATTATAACAGATGTGTTTGTTTCGAGAAATGATAACGATGTGTTAATTATATCTCTATGATTGTACTCATGAAATGTGGATTTTGCAAATATACAATTGACAGAATCCATATTTCTTTCAGTGAACTCTTTCTCATGAACAAATAGTAGATATGATCAGGATTAATCTCTTATTACTCAACAGAAAAAGAAAAGGATAGCAGCATACTGTAGCTTACGAGCCACCACTTAATCATGTCTGTTTTAAGCAATTAGTAAACGTCTCAAGGTCAGTAAATGCGCGCACGTTCCGTTCATCTGGGAGGCATTCTGGAACAATCTGTTTTAACTTCATCTAATAAAATAATTCAGTTTGAATTTGCACAGTTACAAATGATGACTTGATTATATGTTGAGTATCTGTTATATTGTAATGTTAATTCGGTTTGGCTGTTAAGCTGTTTCTAATGAAGTAATCTAATTAGGTTTAAGAAAATATTTTGAGATTAAATAGTCACAAGTACATATTACAGTATTCCTTTGAAATAATTTGACCTGTATTACAAAAATTTGATAGAAAATATACTTTATTTAAAGGAAAAATAGTGAGCTTAATATTTTTGAACAAGAATTTCAAGAAGATTCTTTTTTATCATCGCAATCGTCATTTGTATACAATTTTTCTCTAATATCTTTTTATCTTCTAAAAATAATGAACATATTTAAACAGTTTTAATCAATGTTTCTTATATACTTGTATACATTATCTATATACAAGAATTAACATTTCAATTTTAATTGATGAAATGAACAAATTGAGAAGATATTATAAAAATTAATATAACTTATAATTAAAAGTAATTTCCACTTATATTGCATGATGATTACAGTTTATAGATAACATTAGCTGATATACAGTAATCTATGAGAAGTTGACACGTTATTAGAGGGATTTTCGGATAAAATGACTCTGAACTTCTTTCATTGCTTTTCGATTTTTCTAGATTAAGAAACAAATCCTTAAAACTACTTACTGCAGCTTTATTTTGCATATTATGTTAAAATACTATTCTAACATTTCTATTTGAGTATTATGTTTAAAATTAATTAATTTTACTGAAAGGTAATTTGTCTTGAGTGACATCAAACTGCTTTTGGAAGTTTCCTCTCTAATAATTTGATTCATTAAGAAATTTTGCGTTATTAATTTTGTGAAAATAAATTATATTTAAGATCCTCATCTTATTTAATTTAAGAATTTTTCTTGTTTTGCTTTTAAAACTGTAATTTACAATATGATTTAACACTGCTGGTATTATTATATCTTCAACTTTATATTAATTATAAATCTTTGCATTTTAAAATACACTGAAGAGGTATACTTTATTAATTATAATCATTAAAAAAAGTACACGTTGTTGTCCTACATAAATCAATCATTAAAATGATTACTTTTTATACAACTGTCTTAATTTTAAATGAACATTCAGTTTATATTTATTAAATAAACATTACTCTCCATCAGTTTCGAATAAATATATACACTTCTAAAAGTTTTGCAACTAGTTCCGTTGCATAAAAATAAAAATATTGTTTTTGGAGGCAAAAATTACATACATATATTTTTCCAAGTTTGCTCTATTCAGTATTTTTAATATTGTGCTAAAGTCACTGAATGTTATCTATACTCATATTGAAGAAAGAATATAAGAAGTCATTAGAGAAGTATGTATATTATTGTATAATTATATACGAAAGATACTAAAGAATTAGGAAGTAACTTGCCATAATTTTTACTTCTTACGTTTAGTTTTACGGCGCTTACAGTCCCCTCTAAAAGAATTTTGATCTGCTGATGTGCTTGAAGTTCCGGTCTTGCTATGATTGTACAAATTATTTAAAAAGTCTTCAAAATCTGCTTCACTGTTTAAAATAAAAAACAATTTGGAATATTGTGTATTTGTCAACAAATTTTATAATTATATGAATATCTTATAAATTTAATTATAATTATTCAAAATAGCGGTACCTTGTATTTGGGTCTATTTGTTGACGTTTTTTATTATTATTGACGTTTGTTTGCGACGGTGGTCGCTGACCTAAGACAATTCTATATTGGACACTATGCGTATTTGCTCTTAGATGTTTTAAATTACCAGCTTGACAAGCTGCCCAATCAGTAACATCGTACACTGCACCCTCCATACAGGCATAATAATGCCAAAGAAAACCCATTAAACGAGATTCTGCCCAGATATCTCCCTATTAATTTGACCAATCTAATTAAAAGTACAGTTGAGAAATATTTTGTTTATATGCCATTTTAGTACTTACTTCTCTTGCGCTATGACGTATTTTACATTGAGCACAAAATCGTGCTGCGTAACAAGGACGTTGTGTAGGAATTCTCTTGTGCCTTAGACCACAATTTGTACATCTTATCGTATTTGCTGCTTGTTCCATCTTTCTATGAAGTTGAGAGAGCAAATCACTTAATTCACCCCAAGCTGCTTCAACTTGTCTAGTTTGATCAAATGCTTGTCTTCGTTCCTGAAATATTGAAAATACAATGCAATCATAATTATCATAATGCAAAAAGACATTTATACTTTTGTTTAAAATTTATAGGAATAAATATAAAAAGTATATAATACTTTTCACTTTTTACATAAAGTATATAATACTTTACCGGTTCACCAATTATATCAAATGCATGTACGAGTATCTTGAATGCCTCCTCAGCACCAGGTTGATTATTTTTGTCAGGATGAACTAAGAAAGCTTGTCTCTTGTAATACTTTTTAATATCATCATCCGAACATGTTGGTGTTACACCAAGTATACTATATGGATCTTTTCCTTTGCAAGCTAATAATCTTTTCATAGCTTCTTCACCAGTACTAGGTAATGCAATATTACTCTCAAGACCACCACGTATCCAATTACTATTTTCTTCTTTCTCTTCACTTTTAGCTTTTATTTTACGCCAAAATGCAAATTTACTATTTCCAAACCAATCATCTAATTGTTTACCAACAGCATTTAAAATACGTATTTTAGAAAATGTTACAGCCATGTAAACCCATGAATATTTTAAATATAATATTGTATGATACCATCCACATTTACCACTAAAACATATAATACACATTATTTGATTTACTTGAAAAATTAATTGATATGTGTAAAGTATTAATATTTTATTATTAATTGTTTCACTTTAATATCTTGTTACTCGAGATCAGAGTTATGTGTGTTGAGTTCTGATGCAATCTTGCTTTGCTATTTAATTATTTCACTATTCCACTACTATACTACTTATACTGCTATTGCATTATTATATATACTACTATTTTGCTATTTTATAATTTTCAGTGTACAGTATACTTTGAGCACTAAGAATTCAAAATTCAGTTCAGGTTCAAATGAAATTTTACTCTAGGTATCTAGTGATATACTGAATGAGTACCCATTATGTTTGTTAAATATTGTTTGGTATTGTAAAATGTGAATAGTAATATTTTTTATATTAAATGTTACTTACAGTTGAATCATCAGATTGGCACTCATACTAACTACATCAGATACCAAGTGCAGTAGCCAATGAAATATTTTTAAACCGATTTTAATCCAACGATTCGCATATTTATTTAAATTTTTACATAAATCTTTAACTGGAGATTCTCTATTCTCTCTTCTACGATTTCGTTGTGCTTTCTTAATTTGCTGTGCCTTTTCAGTTTGAAAACGTTTTGAATTCTTTTCCTTGGTAACTTTTCTCTCTTCTTTATTTATTTTATTAACAGTTTGTTGATTTTTCTCTATTTTTTCAGGTGAAACAGTTTGACTGGAAGTATTGGTTGTATTCAAATTATTATTTATTTGTATAGGTCGTTTGAGAATATTTCCTGTAGATTTAGGATTACTATTTTGAATTTTTGAATTATTAAGTGTTTCTCCCTTCTCTGCCTTTTTTGGCGTTTTAGAAACTTTTTTCTTTTCAAATTGAGTAGATCTATCAAATGTGTTTATTTCATGAGATTCAGTTGGAGAGCCAAGATTGTCTAACGATACCCAACGTCTTGGTAGATTTGAGTTATTCTTCTCTAAAACTTTTCGTGGTATTTGCATTTTCGGAGAATTGTGATCATCACTACCAGATGAATTTTGCCTTTTCAATGCAGCAGACTTAGATTTGTTCTTTGAATTTTTATTAGAAATTTTTTTATTTATGGATTCTGTTTTTGGTTTTACAGATTGAACCGTTAGAGGAGATGGAGGTGTTGGTGCAGATTTTGTCAAAACATCAGAATAAGATGGGCGCATAGGTTTTACTTCTGCTACCACACGAGGTTTCTTATATTGAGATTCTATTGAATTTCTAGGTAATCCTTCAGGTTCTCTGACGTCTACATTCAACTGTGGTACTGGAGTTACATTTGGAGAACTACCAAAAGGACTATATGTACCAGACTGATTTGGTACCCAATTACCAACTAAATTATCAATCAATTGTTTTCCATTAAAATTTTGAGTTGGCATTTCAGATGGTACTGTAATATGTCGATCGTTAAAAAGACCATATTCTTGACCAATGATATTTTGATTTCTATAGGATGTTATGTTTGAAAGCTGACATTGTTCTGCCATGATTTGTGAAGCATTTCCATAAATTACATTAATATAATTACCTCCACCAACATCTATTGTACCAATTAAGTCATTATTTTCATTTATGCCTAAATGATTCACTGCTTGTGATGGAAAATAAATTGAATCAGCCGTAGACTCATAATTTGACATGTCGTGCACATATAAAGGACTATTCATTGGAGTCATTGGTTGTATCGTGGATGGATTAGAATGTGGAGTCTGGCTAGTAATATAATGTCTCGTTTGACTTGAAGAATAATCTCCCCAATTATGGGTCGTAGTTTGTTGCGGATTTATACCAAAGTGAACATAATGACCATTAGAACTTTCCAAATCTGAAGTCATGGCTTCAATAATCTTATCTAAGGACATACGTTTAAAGTCAGGTGGTGATTGTTGTTGTTCTGCCATATTGTGGTAGATTTCTATAAAGTAAAGATACAATTATTTTAAAAACACATGTGTACTGCAAATCATTTTTAATCTATTGTATAGTAAAATAGTCAAAAAGAATTAAACATTATTCGCATTAGTGGAAGTAAGCTATACTATAAAGTATATTGAATTTTTATTTTTCGAAAAAACGTCGGTAACTTATATTCGTTTCTGGGTTATACAAGAAATTTATGTAGCAAGCAAGCGATATTAATGTCCATGCATTTAATTTGAATTAAAAGCAACATGTACATTGATTCTGTGCAATTTAGTAACCTAAAATAAATTTTTTTCTTGTAAAATTATAGCAGATATAACGATATTATAACGACTTACACTTGTCGGCAAGCATGTTACCCTTAAATGTTCATTTACATTGTATTCAAAATAAACGGCTTCTTGATATACTGTGCAAGAAATATCATACTTAAGTGATATATACAATTTTAAACTATACACCATGCGGTTAATACAAAATCAGTCACTATTTCTTCGTGGTCCGTACTACCAGCAGATTCATAAACGGATCACATAAATAGTTTTCTTTCTGTATACATACAACATATATATATCACTGTTGCGAAAAGTTCCTAGATAAACGGATATGTCCAATTACTGAACCGTTATGGCTTCGATTTCTACTTCATTCTACGAAAAAGTAACCTCAATCCACACAGCTCGATAGGCTAGGGAGATTCTTCACCACGAGGTAGATGTCATTCTATAGTTTGCTTCTGTTTCGTGGTTAAATACACGGTGAGAATAAACGAACAACGAAAACTCGTAATTCATTATTTGTCAATTGATCTGCTGAGAAAACGGCAGATTTCCTTGACGAAAATAGTAATGTAAAGGAAAAAGTGTCATCAGCCGTTCAGTTTTGGTTGGTGAATTTTCAAATTTGGAGCTTTAGAAATTTCAAAATTGAAAAATTCGAGGACTTTGGAAAACTTGGCAATTTAAGAAAAATTAAATGTTTTGACATTCAACTCGAGGGTTTTGTAATGCATATGATTGCCTACAGAAATCTGTTAGAAAGCGGGTTGGTAGTGAGCGGCTCGTAAAGGAGTAGTTTGTTAGGTAGCTGGTTATCATGAGATCTTTTTGTCATTACCCACAGTAGAAATCAGATACTAACAGAAGTTAGTGCATCTATTATATTGTTTCGGCAATATAAAAGAAATGTTTCATTTAATGAGCGAAATATATAGCGATCAATAACGATTAGAAGTTCTTAAACTTTCTGCTCGCCAGGTATACTTTGCTGCACGTGAAAGGAGATTCATGCAGGTCGACAACCTAGGAAGATTTTTAACCACGAGTGAGATGACCCTATACATTTTCATGACCATACACAACCGGAACAAAACCTCCCTACTCTTTGACAAAACAGAAGTTTACTCGAGAACAAATCTGGCTTTCATGGGGAAAATGGTAATAAAAGAAACGGGTCCCTATCAGCATAATAATATCCACGAAATGGTAGGCGTTATATTTAATTAATAAGCATTCTTAAAATTGATAAATAATAAAATATAATTCGCAAATTTATGCTTTATTTTAAAAGTACGATGTTTTATTGAACACTCAAGTTTCAGAAGTAGGGAATGACAAGAAGATGGTAAAATATTTATTTCAAGTCGTCAAAAACTATTCTCAAAATTTGATTAGAATCGGACCATGACGATTTTGCGAAGATTCGCTAAATTTTCCGAACTGGTCATTTTACTGTGTAGTAAGTCCACAACATCAATATTTCATAATGTATCGAATTTCAAATATACTTCCATTAGTTCCATCTTTCTACCGCTAGATGACTAAGCATCTTGAGGTACTTATTTTATATTTTCTTTCCTAACGCTGTAAGCGCTTAATGACGATATTCTTTCGCTTCTTTTGAAGTCGTAGAAAATTCCACCGGACTCAAAAAAGCGTAAAAATAGCTGATTTTGGAGAAAAGAGTAATTTTTTATCTCGTCGGTAACATAGAGAATAACATTGGAATGGTAAAAAATTTTTAGTTTGAGTCGCCAAAAATCATTCTCATAGATGTTTCCTTTTGAAAAAAGGAGCTCGTATGCAAAATTTGGGCAGAATTGGAACACGACGGTATTCCGAAGTTTCCCCAATTTTCGAAACTATTTTTGCATTTATTGACTTTACCAATATATTATCGTAAAAAAAAGGAATATTAATTGAAATTGTTCGAAAATGGTACAAGTGGCGCCAGAGTGAACTACACGTTTTTGAAATTGTAGGATCATTAGTTCCCACATATTACGGCTAGACGGCGCCACTTGTACCGTTTTGGATTCAATTCAATTAATATAGTTGATTTTATTATCTTAATTGATTATAATATGAATTAAATTACATCGGAGTGCAAGACCAATTAACTTCGAATTGTTTTGACTTTACGAAACTATTATCAATTTTTAACCATTCTTAGGCTAATCCTAATTACCCTAAGGGTTTCTGTGGTGATCATCAAGCCGTCGGTTAAGAAGAGTTCTGATTTCAAAGCCATCGGTTAAGAAGAGCTCTATTTGTCCTTGCGAACAAATGATTAATGTTAAATGCAATCGTCATTTAATCGATTTCAATTGTTAAAATAATAGAATCATTTATTATTCATTCATAAATCAAATCTACATTGAGGACCATATGACAAGAACTTATATTAAAATTTAATTCAAAATCAATTCCAACAAAATTAGTTATTTTTGCAAAGCTATTAATTATTTGATTATTAAAAACTTCGTTGATTTTGATTTGTTAGAAAATCTGTTGCGCAGGATCCGCTAGTATCTTATGGAAACGTTGACTCTTGCGCAGTTCTAAATCGTAAGAGATAGACAAGCACAGTAAATTTTCACATAGTAATCAAAGAAAAAGCAGCTGCACTACCCACGATGATGACGTAATTAGTTTTTAGTATAATATGTAGATTCATGCACATTGTTATTCATTTCTGTTCTTTTTTTTTTTCATGTTTATACAGTATTGTGTTTTTGTATGTATGTGTGCCCACTGCGCATGCCTGTCGTTGACGCATGCGCGTTCTGTACTTGTTTACAGCGCATGCCTGTCGTTGACGCATGCGCGTTCTGTACCTCGTTACTGCGCTTGCGTACCGTTGACGCATGCGCGTTCTGTACCTCTTTACTGCGCATGCGTGCCGTTGACGCATGCGCGTTCTGTACCTGTTTACTGCGCATGCGTGCCGTTGACGCATGCGCGTTCTGTACCTCTTTACTGCGCATGCGTGCCGTTGGCGCATGCGCGTTCTGTACCTCCTTACTGCGCATGCGTACCGTTGACGCATGCGCAATAGACAAGCAAGCAGCGCGCATGCGTGGGGG